>JAJPUD010006443.1:47556-129788 GCA_023553655.1 Myrmecobius fasciatus
AAAAAAAACCTGCTTGTTTCCTACTAATACCTGAGGGTAATAAGGATGCTCTTAATTCATGTATTGATGACTCATATAAAGATTTTATATGGGAGAATAAGTTGGGAATGTTTCCTCAGTCACCTTTCTTCACCATAAAAATGTCAATTTTTTTTCACTCCTGTGGTAGTTCCTTCTTACTAGATACCTTAAATATCTAACCCTCAAAGTCCTCACAATTGTGTCTACTTTAGTATTTCTATATATTTTTGCATTTCTCATTTTTGTTCTCATTAGTTTTTTTTTTCTTTTGTTGTTCAGTCATTTTTCAGTTGTGTTCAACTTTTTGTGACCACATTTGGGATTATCTTGGCAAAGATACTGGAGTAGCTTGTCATTTCTAGCTCATTCTACAAATAAGTAACCTGAGGCAAACAGGGTTAAGTGATTTGCCCAAGACCACACAGTTAGTGAATGTATGAGGCTGAATTTGAAATCAGGAAAATGTCTTCCTGATTCTTCTACCAACCCCCATCCAGTGCACCACTTAACTGCCCCTATCTTTTCTACTTCTTCTATAAGCACATCTGGGACTGTGATATTAAAATATAAATGAAATGGTTCTACTCTACTTGATGTTGAAAAAATTATTACATAAATCTTCACAGATCTATTACTTTTTTTTCTATTTATTATCTTTAAATTCCTCTGAGGTAATTTTGCTTATTTGGAGCCATCATCAAACTTTCTTTAGACTGATTTTATCATCCTCTGCTTTTCTTTGCTTTCGAAGACAATACTCCTTATAAATTATCATTCATAAGACTTCCACAAACACATTTATTTTCAAATGGGGTTGCCTTTGGCTGCCATCTCTCTTCACTTAGCAAGTAAGTCAAATGTTTGCAAATGTTTTCTAGACTCTTATTGTTTTGACACTAGATTAGTATTACTACAATAAAGCATTTTAATAATCTTGTTCTAATTTATATTTCCTTTCTTACTTCTAACTGCTCATGTTCTCAAACTCTTCCCCTTTTCAATCAAATTGGTGTTTTCACTGTCCCACAACACACTTTGGACTATCTTACCATTTTTTTGCCCACACCATCTCCCCAAGCTAGAATACCTTCCTCCCTCCCCTCTGTTGGCTCAAATTCTGTTGCTCTCTCAAAACCTAGTACAAATTTAACTTTTCTATGTAGCTTTTCCTTTTTCACAGTGGTTCCTCTTACCTCTAAATTCCAATAGCATTTAAAGTCTGTACCACTCTTTTGGGTATTTATCATTAGCTGCTGTGTATCATTTTAAAATTATTTCTATGATGATAATGACAATTTAAAAAGTTAGCCACTAGATTTTAAATTTTGGGACCATATCACGACTTTTGGAACCATCTCTTAAAGATGATGTTCTATATTGATTGAGGAAGTGTCCCAACTGATGAAATCACAAATCTGTTGAAGCATTCTAATTAGTATATTAACAATAATATCAATAGCTCTGATTTCTGACACTGTCCCTGTTTTACCAATGAAACTGAGAAGTCATACAGCTAGTAGAAAGCCTTCTACAATTTTTCTCTAATCTGAGCAAATACTTAAACATACATCTTTCTGACTCTTAAAGTCAGACTCTATCCACTATACTATCTAGCAGCTCCATTTTACATATAAGAAAAAGTGCTTAGAGAGGCAGCATTGAGTTTGGAAGTAGTGTTAAGACTTGGAGTCTTAGGACCTGAACTTAAAGCTTCATTTTATTATTTACCAACTAGTCATTTAGTCTTTCTGAGCCTCAGTTTTCTTCTCTGTAAAACAGGTTAATAATACTTGCATGATCATGCAAGCCATATCACATGGTTCTATTGAGAAACTACTTTTTAAGCCTTAGAACTCTATATGAATGTGAGCTACTATTAACATTAACTTACTCACCCAAGGTTATAGGGCTAGTATGTGTGAGAGATAGGATTGGAATCCAGTTTTTCTGATATATATATATATATATATATATACACATATGTATGTACATATATATATATATCTCAGTTATATAACACTTTAAGGTTTGCAAAGTGCTTTACAAATATTATTTCATTTTATCCTCATAACAATCCTAGAATGGCTGGGGCTGTTACTGGAAGGTAAATGCTATTATTTTCCCATTTTACATATGAGGAAATTGAGGCAAAGATGAAATGACTTGCCTAGTTACCCAGCTAAAAAAATGTCTGTCTGGGGGCAGCTAGGTGGTGCAGTGGATAGAGCACCAGCCCTAAAGTCAGGAGGACCTGAGTTCAAATCTGGTCTCAGACACTTAACATTCCCTAGCTGGGTGACCCTGGGCAAGTCACTTAACCTCAATTGCCTCACCAAAAAACAAAAAAAAAAAAAAAAAAAAGTCTGTCTAAGGCTTTTTTGTCCAAGGTACTGTGACTATAAGCACTTATTTCTTATTTCAGTATTAACTTATATATGTATGCTTCTTTTTTCCTCATTATTGTGTAACATTCTTAAGGTGGGGAAGTTAGGCTTTTTTTTTTTTTTTTTGCATGTCTAAGGAACTTGTATTCTTTGAATTTCTGGGAATCTTAAAGATAGTAGACATTCAAGAAATATTTATTGATTGACTGGATTGATTGATTGATAGACTACCACAAGCAATTGTGGCAGGGCCATTCATTGACATAGATTATGTGTGAATGAAAACCATATGAAGATCATATAAGTTTGCACTTTCATTTTCTTTGCTTTGTTTTGTATTGAATTAAAGATCCACTAGATGGCTGTCTGTTCCTGTGCCTAGAGATAAAATGTGCCCAGAGTGCTGCAGATAAAATTCCATTACAAAGAAACAAGAGCTATCTATTTTAACTGTTTCCATGGATAGATTAACAATTGAGAAAACCTTTTAGTGATCTGCTTATGATTTTCTAAATTCTATTTAGGAAATACTTGGAAATTTATATCCAAATGGCTCTGAATACTAGTTTTGCTAATCTGTCATGCATTTAACTCAATCAAATTCAACAAGTATTTATATTATATTTTATTTATATTATATTCTATTCTCTAGTGCCTAGCACAGTGGAAGGCCCTGGGAATATGAAGACAAAAAACCAAAGCAATGTCTACTTTTGAGGGGCTTAAATTCCACTCCCTCCTCCTATCCTTCTTTTCTTCCTTCCATCCTGCTTTCCTTTCTTCCTGCATTCCTTCCTTCCTTTCTTCTTTCCTCCCTCCCTCTCACTTTCCTTTGCTTCTTTTCTTCCATCTTTGCTTCCTTCTTTCACTGCTGTTTCTTCCTTCCTTTTTACCTTCTATATGGATTTCTGTGTACAAATCACTGTGTTAGGTACTATGAAACATACAAAATTTAGTTTATAGAATAATAAATCTAGATACCTCAAAGGTCATTTAGTTCGATTCTATTATTTATAGATGAAATAAATTAGCTTGTTCAAGGTTACAGAGGGAGCGAACATCAGAAGTGGGTTTGAAGTCTGCTCCAGAGCAAGCATCCACTGAACCATGCTGCCCCTCTTTATAACATAATCCCTGCCTTTGTGAAGTTTACAGAGGCAAAAGCTGATAGAAGCTTTATAAAGGGATAAGACATAATTCAACTATAATACATAGTGTTATCTGACAAGTGTTTTAGAGACTAGCAAGAGAATGTACTACATAAGAATTAATAGGGAAAGTTTTTCCAGCAGCAGAATTAGTGAAAACTGAACATGATATATCTGGTATTTAATTTGGTTCTAAGGATAGAAAGAAATTCACTTGGAAAAGAACAAAAGGGAAAAAGTCCAAGTATGCCAAACCATAAGAGCAAAGATATGGTGACAAGACATTGTAAGGTATATTTAAGAAGTAGAGAATAGCAAACATGGGGAGGAGAAGATTGGGATAAAGTGAGACAAAGTTGGTTAAGTAGGATGGCATCAGATTATGGAGGACTTGGAATGCCAGAAAAATTAAGCCAAGGAGAAGCCAAAGGATATCTTTTTTGGGGGAGTGAAGGGAGAGTCGCCTTAACTACTGATTTAGCTACAGTAATTCAAGACACACATGGGCCTTTCATAGGGAAAACTCAGAATTCACTGAAAGACAGTAGCAGATAGAAAATCCTGTCTCTGTTGGTGGTGAGAGCTGTGCCTGAGGGATTGTCTTGCCTAGGGTAGCAGAATATGCTGACAGACAAGGGAGCATCATGACCAGGGCAAGGACATAGTTGGGTCAGGAACAATGCTTTCTCAGCTCTTCCCTTGAGCCTGTGAGACACTGACAAAAAGCACATGATCCTACTGTTTATCCCTCCCAACTTTCACACTCCCCTTCCTTCACCACCACCCAAAAGTAGGTTGTCTATGATGTTGACAGCAGAATCCCCTAATTTAGAAGCAGATAATAGCACTTGCAGTCCTCCAGCAACGGAGAAACACTAAACTTCATTAACAATGTAAATAATAAAAAAATAACAATAATAAATGATATTTATGTAGACATTTGCAAAATACATTATAATCATCTCATTTTATCATCACACCAGCTCTGGGAGGTAGATACTATTATTCTTCTCAATTTTACAAATAAGGAAACTGAGATACTCAAAAGGTTAAATGACTTGCCCAGTTAATATCTGAGGCTGAATTGTATTGAAATCAAGGTCTTCTTTGACTCAAGCCCAACACTTTTATGCAGCACTTAGATACTTCTACTAAGTAGGATTATTCTATTATTAAATTTCAAAGAAACTTTCAGATGGGCTGTCATGGGCTCCTGTGTTCCACTCTCCTTCCCTAAACCCTAGCAATTGACTTCCTCTCCTTCCCTCCTCCCTGCCTCTGCCCCTTTCCTTCCCATGCTAGTACCCGGGATGTGGCAATGTTCCACACTCCATCTCTCCACCTCCTTTAAGTGACTGAGAGTTTTGTGTTGCTTTCCCTGGGCACAGAAATTCCTACTTATGCTCTGCCTGGAAATGACAAGAAGGAAGGTTCAGAAAAGAGTTTTCACCTCACTGAGAGACTGGAGATAAATGTTTTGGAAAAACAAAGTTAGGTCTCAGGTCTCTTTTTAGGCAGTTGGATGATACATCAGATCAAGGCTTCATTCTCTACTAATTCAAGAACACGCGGTGAATTAGACAGGACCTAGCAAACCTTCATGAAAAATAAAAAGCCTTCAAAAACTAACGGATAAAAATTAGGAAAGGCAATGGAGGAAATGTTGGTTCTGTTTAGTAATTCACCATCTTGGGACCTCAGTCTCTTCATTTATAAAATAAAGAAGTTGGACAAGATGATTTCTAAGTTCTCCTTCATCTCTAACAGTCTATATACATTCTACACCATTGATGGCATGCTTAACAAATGGTTTGGAGCCATTATTAAACATTTTTGGAAATGACTACTAATGGCAGTGAAAACTATGGATATAACTAATCAGAGTAATGTTAGATAGTTTATGACATGGCAGATTCATGTAGATTCATGTCAGCTGAATCTGTTTTATGTATTCTTGGCGATGGACATTCATTTTCTATCCCTTCATTCTTCATACCCAAGCTCAGAAATCTCATTTTCAAAGAAACCTTCCATATTTAATGTTACTCAACTGAATCACTCTTTTGCTCCACATCTGCAGTGGTATTTCATGTACTTTTCTGTAGTAAGAATCAGTTTGTCCTCTTTGTATATTGGTTTATTACAAAGGCAAATATTCAAGAATTGCAGTGGATAAAAAGGTACGGAAGGGTTGTATACTGCATCAGTAAAGGAAAAGACCCATATGAGTGAAATTATGGGTCCATCCAAGTGTCAAAATATCATTTTTATGTTTTTTTGTACAACTTTCAATACCTTTTCTGGGACTTCACACTTTATTTTTCTGTAAGTATGAATTATATGACAACCTTCCTTGTACCTTTTTTTTCTTTTTATTTTTTATTAAAGCTTTTAATTTGCATAACACATGTATGGGTAGTTCCTCAACATTGATCCTTACAAAGCTTACCATTACAAATTTTCCCCTCAGTTCCCTCCCCTCCCCTAGATGGCAGGACGTCCACTACATGTTAATTATATTAAAATACTTGACAAGTCGAATATATGTATACATATTTCCATACTTATCTTGCTGTGCAAGAATAATCGTAACTACATGAACAAAAAATATCTGAGAAGGGAAACCCAATGCAAGCAAACATCGATAGAGAGCATGGAAATGTTATGTTGTGGTCCACATTTCATATCCCTCTCTCTGGGTGTATATGGCTTTCTTCACTAAACAATTGGAACCTACCATGATTTCTTAATATATGGTACAGACTATTGGCCCATCTACTTTTCTCACCATCATATAATATATTATTCAAAAGAACCCCCCTCCCTTTCCTTCCTGATTTTGAAGATTAACCACAGAGAACAAATCATATCAGAGAACTCCACTTTAGCTTTACTTCTATCTTCACCTACCTGGGTGTGTCTACTTATTTTCTGGGCTCATAATAGCTCCTGAGAAAGTAGAATCCTTGCAATGCTTGAAGATTACTCAGAATTCTAAGAGACTAGCAATAATATTGATACTAATATAATATAATCACAGTGTGCTGGTGTAGTGCCAAGGTTGCTTTCAAGTCTAGCTTGGCTAATCTGTCATGAGGTTAATAATAATAGCTACCATTTGTATAGTGCTTACTATGTGTCAGTGCTTAACTTTGGTAAGCACTTTACAATCCTTCAAACAACCCTGGGAGGTGGATGCTAGTATTACTTCTATTTTACAGTTGAGGAGGTTGAGGTAGACAGGGTTTGAATGACTTGCCTGGGTCACACAGCTAATAGGTCTTAGGTTGGATCTGAACTCAAGAAGATGGGTCTTTCAGATTCTAGGTCCAGTGCTCTATCTTCTGCACTACCTAGCTGTCTAATTCAATAAGCATTTATAAATCTCCTACTGGGTATAAATTCATATATATGCATACATATATATATTATATACATTATATATATATGTGTGTGTGTGTGTGTGTGTGTGTGTGTGTGTGTATACACACAGATATTCTAGGAACAGAGGAAAGAGAAATAACTGGAGAAATCAGTTGAAGGAACCTGATGATGTTTTACCTTGAGAAGAGAAGAATTATTTGGGACCTGATAACCATCTTCAAATATGTGAAGGGCTATATTATAGAATAAGGATTAAATTTATTCTGCTTCTCTTCAGAGGATAGAATTTGGAGTAGTGGGTAGAAGCTGAAAAGAGACATCATTAGGGAGAAAAAATAGCTACTTAAGACCAATGCAGGCATTTCATGAAAACACAGATAGGCCTGGAATGTCCTACTCCATCTCTAGGGAGACTAGATCTGTATTTTAGAAAGGATAGCTTGAAGAGCACCAGTGCAGAGGGAGAAGGGACAAGTAGAATCCAGGATGGCTCTCTCCCACTTTCCTATTATTGAGCAGAATATTGGGCTTGAAATATTATCTAGCTATTAACATACAGAATATCTTCAGTTTCAGGTTACAGTTCCCTTTTTTTTTTTTTTGGAGGAGGGGGAAGAATAAGATTAAAAGACAATTTTCCTTGTTGCTGGGGGAGGGAAAGTAAGAAAGTAATTCTGCTCTAAACCTGGAGCACAATATTATCTTAATGTCTGAAGCTTAGCTTCTTTTCCCTGTTGTTTGCTGTTATTGTTAATCAGTCATGTCCAACTCTTCATAGCCCCATTTCTTGGCAAAGATATTGGAATGTTTTTCCATTTCCTTTTCCAGCTCATTTTACAGATGAGGAAATAAGCAAACAGGGCTAAGTGACTTGCCCAGGATATAGCTTACAGCATAGTAAGTGTCTGAGGTTACATTTAAACTCAGAAAGATGAGTGTTTCTTATTCCAGACCCTAACTGTACCAAGAAGAAATCCACTACTACCCAAGAAGAAACCTAAACTTTGTCTTTTATTAGTACTATGGATTATACATGGATTGCACAAGTCTTTAGCAAATTCAGTTCTTTTTTCCTTGTTTTTTCAGTATGGAGTCTGCTTTCTTAGGATAGGATTAACCTTTCTATGGTCTAATCCTCCCTCATTTTAATTGTTCAATCAATCAATTGACAAACATTTTAAAAATATGTTAGGTAAACAAAGATAAATGCAAATAAATGCCTTGTAGAAAGAAAGCATGAAAGTTTTTTTTAACTAATTTCTTTACTAAATTTTATGTTATACTATATCTATAAAATTCTTAGAGAATTACCAGTTTAGCCAACATCCAAAGAGACAATGGGGTTTATATGTCATGATTTGCTCTTAATAGCTAGCACTTTAAAGTTTAAAAAGCACTTTACAAATAGTTTTCTCATTCGATCCCCACAACAGTCTTGGAAGGTAAGATCTATTATTCACATTTTACAGCTGAAGAAACTGAGGTAGCAGAGGTCACATAGCTAGTAAGTATTTGAGAGAGGATTTGAATGTAGTTCTTCCTTACTTTAAATTTAGCATTCAATCCACTATGCCATCTCTATTAGAAATCTAGGAGATTATTTATTTCCCTAAGGGGATATAAGGATACTCCAGATTATAAAGTTCAATTGCTAACCATTTATTAAGCATACCCACTATTGCACTAGGCCTTTTGCTAGATGCTGAAAAGAAAGGGACAACAATGAAGTGGTTTCTACCCTCAAGGAACTAGTATTCAAATGAGGAAAAAACAACACATATATTTATAAGTAAATGCAACATACATTCAAAGGAAGAACAAGATAATTTTAGAGGAGACACTAGCAGCTGAAAGGATCAGGAAAGGACTCAGGGAATCAGAGGCAACAACTTGGAGCTGAGCTTGGAAATATTTTTTTTAGTAGTTATAACAACAATAATAGCGATAATTCTGATTTTTATAATATTTTGCATATTACAAAGTTTATATAATATTTTGCACATTACAAAGTATTTTCTGTACCATAGCCCTATTGGGTAGATAATAGAATTATTTTCATTTCATAGATGAAAGGGGGAGCTTTGAGTATTGATTGGAAGGAGTGCTAGCTTTGGAGTCATGAGATCTGGGTCTAAATCTTGATCAAAGCAAGAAATTTAGCATCTCAGCCTCAGTCTCATATGAAATATATTAATAATACCTGCATGACCTTTCATATGGCACTGCTGAGAAGCTGGTTTCTAAGACTTAAAATCCTATATGAATGTGAACAATTATTATTAGCATTCACTTATGTACCTAAGGTCACAAGGCTGGTGTGTGTTGAGAGCCAGGATTAGAACACAAGAACATTGTTCATTCCACTTTGCCAGTATTCACTTGTCACGCGTATGTGCCTCCCACCCAGGGTGACTCTGGAGGACAAGGATTCTCTCATCTCTCTTTTGTATTTCTTCCTCCTCCTTCTCTTCTTCTTCTTTTTCCTCCTCCTCCTCCTCCTTCTCCTTCTCCTTCTTTCTCCTTTTAATATATATATTTTTTATTTTAATAGTATTTAATGCAAAGATAGTTTTCAACATTTACCTTTGCAAAACCTTGTGTTCCAAATTTTTCTCCCCCCTTCCCAAGATAGCAAGTAATCTTATATAGGGTGAACATGTGCAATTCTTCTAAACATATTTCCATATTCAATGCATTCTTCTTTGTATCTTCAGGAGTCTTGCAATAGAAGCACTTATATTTGTCAGTTGAATGATTAATTGATAGACTACCCTCCCTCCCTCCCAGGCCACTCAGTAGTATAGAATTAAATGGAAATGGAAAATGTGGCAGTCTGCATTTTACTATATGCAACTTCATTTTCTTTTTTTGTTTTAAAAACCCATTAGCTGGCTATCCTTACATATGGAGTCTCTACTAACATATCAGAATTCTACAGATAGAATTCCATGAAAAATAAGCAAGAACTACTTATCATAACTATTTCCATAGCCAGATTAACAATAGAAACAATGCTAACATATTTACAACAAATTTTATTTAGGGAACACTCTGGAATTCATATTCAGGAATCAAGGTCTTAGATGGTCAATCTGCCAATAAGATTTTTTTTTTCCTTTTTTTAAAAAATTTTATTTTCAAAACATATGCATAGATAATTTTTCAACATTGACCCTTGCATAGCCTTGTGTTTCAGATTTTCCCCTCTTTTTCCTCACCCTATCCCCTGGATGGCAAGCAATCAAATATATGTTATTCATGTTAAAATATATGTTAAATCCAATATAGGCATATATATTTATAAAATTATCTTGCTGCACAAGAAAAATCAGATCAAAAAGGGAAAAAAATGAGAGAAAATAAAATTCAAGCAAACAACAACAAGAGAAGTGAAATGCTATGTTGTGATCTGCACTCAGTTCCCACAGTCTTCTCTCTGGAAGAATGCTCCCTTGGGAAGGGAGAATGAGAAGGAAACCCAAGCGTCGAACTGGAGAAGACACTAGATCACAGGAAATGGGTGCTGGGAAGCACGTCCCGATGCCCCCTCTAGCCCGGTGCAGACCCTGAGGATAAGGCTGGGAAGGGGTGGAAGTCAGGGCATTGAATGTGGAAAAAGGAAGAGCAAATACTGACCCCCAGAGAGCTGGGTAAGGCCCCTAAAGAGGGGCCTGGGATCTGGGAAAACAAGTGAGACATGGCAAAGCACAGGGAAGGGCAGAAAAGTAACCAGGCACTGTCAGAGAGACAAGTCTTCTCTCTGGATGTAGATGGCTCTCATCATCACAAGATCATTGGAACTGACCTGAATCGACTCATTGTTGAAAAGAGCCATGTCCATCAGAATTGATCATCGTATAGTCTTTTTTTTTTTTTTTTTTAACTTTTTGCTGAGGCAATTGGGGTTAAGTGACTTGCCCAGGGTCACACACACATCGAGGGAATGTTAAGTGTCTGAGACCAGATTTGAACTCAGGTCCTCCTGACTTCAGGGCTGGTGCTCTATCCACTGTACCACCTAGCTGCCCCTATCATCATATAGTCTTATTGTTGCTGTGTACAATGATCTGGTTCTGCTCATTTCTCTCAGCCTCTGTTCATGCAAGTCTCTCCAGGCCTCTCTGAAATCATCCTGCTGTTTGTTTCTTACAGAACAATAATATTCCATAACATTCATATACCATAATTTATTCAGCCATTCTCCAATTGATGGGCATCCCTTCAGTTTCCAGTTTCTAGCCACTACAAAAAGGGCTGCCACAAACATTCTTGCACATGTGAGTCCCTTTCCCTCCTCTAAGATCTCTTGGGGATATAAGCCCAAAAGAAACACTGCTGAGTCAAAGGGTATGCACAGTTTGATAACTTTCTGAGCATAGCTCCAAATTGCTCTCCAGAATGGTTGGACTGTCTACAGTTCCACCAACAATGTATCAGTGACCCCCTCCAACATTCGTCATTATCTTTTCCTGTCATTTTAGCCAATCTG
The DNA here is from genome assembly GCA_023553655.1 of Myrmecobius fasciatus. NCBI lineage: Eukaryota > Metazoa > Chordata > Mammalia > Dasyuromorphia > Myrmecobiidae > Myrmecobius > Myrmecobius fasciatus. Next base: position 58,983 of record JAJPUD010006443.1, read on the forward strand.
AGAGGTGTGTAATGGTATCTCAGAGTTGTCTTAATTTGCATTTCTCTGATCAATATCTGCCAATAAGATTAATTCAAGTTCAAAAAGATTTTATTAATTACCTACTAGTTGGTAGGCTAATTCAAAATATACACAAGTAAACCCAGATCATTCCAAATATAGAGAAGAGCATCTCATCTGGGAAAAATGAATGGTCCTTTATGGGAATGGGGTAGCAATTTCTAGTTTGAAATAAGAAGCACAAGGCACATGTGAAGAATTCACAATAGTGTTCTCTTTGCCGAAAGGTAAAATAGACAGTAGGAGTTGTAAATATGAAATAGATTTGGGAAAACAAAAGAAAGAATATTAGGTTAGTAAACAAAGAGTTTTAACAATTAACAAGTGGAACTTCCAATTAATCAGGAAAAAGGGAATACATCATAAGAAAGGAATATGTCATTGACAGGCAGGCTAAATCCATAGAATTTAACAGACTAACCCCAAAAGGGATTCAGAAGGGAATTACATCATTAACTCTAAAAGGGATTTAGCACCCTAAAAGAGTGAGCTATAACATAGAAAGACACCATGAAACATGGGGGAAAGGGATGAAAAGAAAAACATCATGAGTTGGGACACTGTGGCAGACCAAAAAGGGATTTTAGCAAAGATGGCTTAGGCCATAGGCAGATTTTTAAGGGAACTTTAACCTGGAAGATCATAATTTGGCTTTTTGATTGGATAAGGTAAGGTGGGGTTTCCAAAGATCTCTGCTGGGGATGGGACTGAACAAAAGGCCTACTTAAGAACAAGACTTACTTAAGGCTGAGAGGATCTCATTAGTGCCCTTTCCTACTTGCCTCAGCGAGTATTATATCCATGATGGAGGCAAAACAAGGCAAATTCTGATGTTCTCTGGTGGGGACAGAAGCCAAAAAGTAATTTTCAGGAAGCTCTAGTATTGACCTAAATGCATATAAACCCAGAGCTTCAATTCTTGGAACCAAGTTATATTAGGAAATATATTTATATAACTCTACATATTTGTGATGGGTTTTATTTTCCTTGTTTTCTCACTGAGGGAAAGGGAGAAAGAAAAAAAATTCAAAACTAAAAATAAAATAAAATTGATTTTAAAATATATATTTTAATAATTGGAGAATATCCAGGAGAGGATAACTAGGATGGAAAAAGTATTCTGAGATCATACTACCTGAGAATCAGCTAAAGAATGAGGGTTGTTTTATTTTCCTAAGAGAAGATTTAATTGAGACCCGAGAGTGTTTTGGGGCTGTCATATACATGCAGAGGGATTAGATTTTTTTCTGATTGTTCTTAGAGGATTGACCTAGGACAATAATACAGAGCTAGGGCAGATCAAAGGTGGAATCATTAGAGATGCTAATGTGTTACACATTAAAAATAAGATCTACAAAAATATTTCATAGATTGGGGTATGTGTGTATGAGAGAGACAGACAGAGACAGAGACAGAGAAAGAAACAGAGACAGAGAAACAGAGGTGGGTAAGAGAAAGAGAGTGGAAAAGAAGAGAGAGACAGAGGAAGGAAGGGGGAGACAGAGACAGAATATCTCACATCTCCAAGGATACCATCTTTATGAACAACAGGAGAAAGCTTTTAATGGAGGTAGGGGGTGGGGATGATAAGGCAGATAGGATCCAGAAGCCAGATACTCATTACCAAATCCCCTTCAATTTTCCAGAAAGGAAATATATCTATTACACATAAGACATTTGCAATCTAAGAGTTTGATTTCCTTTGGGAGATTTTTCATGATTTGCTGCCACACAGCATCATCAGAAGAATATAAATGACAGATTTTTTTTTTCAGGAAGTAGCTTGGGGAGGTCATCATAAGTACTAAGCAATTAGCCAGTTCACCATCAGCAGAGCCACCTTTAAATTCCAAGTCAGCTAAACAGACTGAGTAGACAGATATTTACCTAATGTGATTGAGAGATTCCAATCTGTCCCTATTATCTCTTCAATAGAAATTTATTCCTCATTTCTTTATCTCTAAAGGCTTTTCAGTATTCAAGTATCTCCAATTAATTGCAAATACCCCTTAGGTTAGATAAACCTTAAGCCAAAGTTTCCTAAACTAATTGGCAATAAAACTAGGATCTGAAATATATTACTAGAATCCACAAATGCTGATCTGGGTATCTGGAGATTATGGAGTATCCCCAAGGACAAAGAGTGGTACCCTACTAAAGAAGACAAATACCATTAACTCTAATGAGGATATGGAACACCAATCTCCATCTCAAATGAAACCTGATACAGAAAACAGGAAGAAAAAAAAAAAAGGAAAAGTAGAATTTTTGAGGGTGTGGTGATTGGCCTACTATAATGATGCTTAGGAGCTATTTGTTCTTGCAGGAGGAAAAGAGAAATTGTTTAGTATTTCTTGTGTTTGTTTGAATCATGATGTCCTTTGTGTACCAATCTGTTCTCTTTCTCCTGTTCAATTCTGGGACCAACTTAGTGTCTTTTAAAAAGTCTGTCCTATCTATACATACTAACACAATGTACTGATCTTCTAATTGTATTTTTCATCTCTGAACCTGGATGACAGCTGCCTCCTTCTACCTTGGAGACATGGGCATGAGATCCAGTGCAAATTATAACATAGAATTGGGGCTTTTCTGTTTGGTCTCTTGACACTGGAAGGGTGCTTCTTAACATAGTTAATTTATCACTCAGGGATCAAGTGATGTCAGGCTATGGCAAGAAGTAGACTTCCATCTCCACGTCACCTTAAAAACTCTTCTCTCTCACCTTGAATTTAAGTTTCTTCTACCATTCCCCCTCAATCCTCAAGGCCTTGACCTTTTCCATATCACCTCCCCCATCTGCTTTTGTCTCATTAGTTCTTTCATAATTCTTTTCTTTCTCTTTAAATCAGCAGTAGGCCTTAGACATTCTCACTTATTCCCCTGACTCTAGAATTTTGTAGAAAAAATAAAAGAGGGATTAGACTTGTCCCTTTGGACCAAGAGAACAGAGACAGGAGGACAGAACAGAAGTTGAAAAGAAGTAGATTTAGGTTTGATTTAGGAAAAACTTTCCAATAATTAGAACTATCCTAGAATGCAATGAAGGCCTTTTTCTGGTAACTAGATGTTTGTTTATTTGTTTTTGGCCCAGGGTCACAGAGCTAGGAAATATTAAGTGTCTGAGATCACATTTGAACTCAGATCCTCCTGACTTCAGGGCTGGTGCTCTATCCACTGTGCCACCTAGCTGCCCCTGTAATTAGATGTTTACCAAGATCTTTTCCAACTCTGATATTCTATAATTCTATATTTCTATAATTCTATAATTCTGATTTTGTTTTCATTTTTGTTCCACAAGAGTCCTTTTATTCCTACCCAGAAAAGTCCCATCTTGTCCACCCCTCTTTATGTCTAGTTCAGTTTTTTATGCTAAATTCAAACATCTAACTCATGCCCATGCTCTGTGACTCTGTACAAACACATGTTGAAAGTGAGCTCTCTATCCTTTGACATCTCATGACATTTTGATTCCATTTTATTCCCCTTCTACATCCCACCTTATTTTAGAGTTATCTCTTTTATGTCTTATTTCCCCTAGTGGACCACTAGCAAAAGCAAAGAAGACTCCACAAGGCAAAAACATGTCTTAGTTATCTATAGAGGCTCAGAAATTATGGCTAAATAAGTAAAACCACTGGGTTAATAAATAATGCATTATTAGATCACCTGGAATTATCTTTCCTCCTTTTTTCTTTGCCAATCATTCAGTCAGTCAAAAGGGAAGAAAAAGGAAAGAGAATGAGCATTTATGTAGCATCTCCTTTGCAACAGACAGACACTGTATTAAGCATTTTAGAAATATCTCATTTGAACATCACAACAATCCTGGGAGTAAAATCTTATTATTACCCTTATTTTATAGCTGAGGAAATTGTAGGCAAACAGAGACTAAGTGCCTTGCTCAGAGTCTCATGGAGAGTGTCTCAAGTTGGATTTGAACTCAGGTCTTTCTGACTCCAAGTTTAACATTCTCTCCACCGGACCACCTCAATGTCTCAATATTTATTAAATAATAAGGAGTTTATTAGAATCTTTATTAGAATCAGATTGTAGGTGAATTGAAGATCATAGAGGGCACAAGAATATGCTATAGCATATTCCCAGTATGAACCAAGCATAAGAAATTGCATAAGGCATCTATGATTCTGGAAATTTATGATCAGAAAAGAAGGTGAGCTGGCTGAATAACAAGTGGTAACAACAGATGGCTGGTTCATTGTGGCTAACTGGTACACACAAAATGTGCAGGGACATGGAGGACGCCATCTCATATTTGGAATTGGTTCTCTTAAAAGATCAATGAGCAAAGATGAAAAAGAATCACACTGGAGTAGAAGACATGAATGGATGATCATTTTCAGTGGTGGAAGGAATGCCTACATCAATAAAATCAGATCTACTTAAATACTGACACTGAAGATGATTAAAGATTATCAAAAGAATAATAATAATATTACTTTTTAGGTATTAAGCATTTATATACATTATCTCGTGCGATCCTTAAAACAACCCTCAGACAAATGTAAACAGTGTTATCCACATTTCTGAGAAGAAAATGGGGGTCAGAAAGATTAGGTGATTTATTCTACACAGTGGTGGGGCCAGGACATGAAAAGAGGCTGTTTCACTCAAATTCCAGTGTTCCTTTCACTAAGGCTGCCTTTGAAACATTTAATTGTTAAAGTTTCCTCCCTCCACCCCAAATTACCCTCTATGTACTTCTCCAGTCCAAATCATTCAGTGTTTATAAATACATACTAGCTATCTTTCTAACTTGTAGGAGGAGGAAATTGAATTAGGTGACTTCTGAAGTCCATTCGTGCTCTGACATTTGTGATTCAATGATGTTGATGAAAGTTAACCTGGATCCCAAGCCTTTCATGAACTTTCTCCAAGGTATGTTTACGCCAAATATTTCTGTGTCCTATAAAGAAAGGTTTGGAGTGTCATAGTGGTTTACATCACAGCTGCCTTTGTTTTAAAAAATGAAATAAAATTTGATTGCCATCTTCAGTTTTTAGATTATGTAAAATCTCCTTCTCTCTCCCACAGAGTCATCCTGTATAACAAATATTTTTAAAACAAATGAAAAGAGAAAAACAACCAGCAAAACCTTTCAGTATATCAAAAGAATCTGAAAATATATGCAATGATCCACATCCATGGATCATCCCACCTACATCTGCAAATAAACTAGGAAGGTGGCTTCTATCACTTCTTCTAGGTTTCAATTGTTCCTCGTAATTTTGCAATATTCAACTTCTATTATTTTGGGTTGTTGTTCTTTTCACTATATTGTAATTCTAATTATTTTGTGTATTATTTTCTTGATTCTGTTTTGCATCAGCTTAAGTAAATCTTTCTATATTCTTCATATCCATTGTTTCTTAGAACACAGTAATAATTCCATTCCAACCATATATTAGAATTTGTTTAGCCATTTCCTAATCGATGGGTATCTACTTTGTTTCTTTTTCTTCGCTACCACAAAAAGTGCCATTATAAATATTTTGGTGTATATGGGAACTTACTTTTTATAAAAGTTTCCTTGGAATATATGCCTAGCAATAAAAGCTCTGGGGCACATGATATGAACATTTTAGTCACTTTATTTGCATAATTCCAAATTGCTTTTTTATTATTAAACAACATTTGGTCTCTTTATTTTCTAATTCCTATTACTAAATGATGGTTATTTATTTGTTTGTTTTGGTGGCTGACAATAATTTAATCAAATTTCTTTCCAAAAAGTTTATGAAGATGTACAGCTCTACCAACAGTGCCCTACTGTGCCTATCTACTTCACAAATGCTGCAACATTGACTATTCTCATTTTTTGTCATCTTTGCCATTTTGTAGGGTATGACGAGAAACCTTAGAGTTGTTTTGATTTAAGTTTCTCTTATTAGTGATTTGGAGCATTCTTTCATATGGTTGTTATTAGTTTCTGATTCTTTTTTTGGAAAACTTATTGCTTAGTTCCTTTGACCATTCCTCTACTGAGGAATGGCTTTTGGTCACATATAATTGTTTATATATCTTAGATACCAAACATTTATCTGAGAAATTTAAGGCAAAGTTTTGTTTTCCATTTGACTGTTTTCCTTATTATCTGAGGTGCATTGAATTTGTTTGTGCAGAAGCCTTTCAACTTCATATAATCAAAATAATAAAAACCATCTACTTTATCTTTTCTTATTCCCTTCATTCATTATTTAGGAATATATCTCATATCCATAATTGTGAATGACATATAATCTGCTTATCTTCTAATTTTAACCAGATTGAACTGCCTCTATTCTATTCCTGTCTTAAACAGTTTTAAACAGATTATTGTAACTATTACATTGAAGCAATTATTTTTCTTCAGAGGCTTCTATGACAAAGATTAGCCAATGAAAGCTCCTCATAAAAGACTCAGACCAGAGATCCCCACAAAAGGACTCTGTCTTTTCAGGAATACAAAGGATACCAAGACCTTCTCCTGGACCAGTGAATGACATCTTTAGCCTAAAACAAAATACAGGTGATAATGTCACAAATAACATCCCTTGGGTGACTGTAATCTAAAATTTACTGATTACTTTCCTCATTAAATAAACAAATCACTTTATGAATTAGATAAAATGAGTATTATCATGTTTATTTTACAGATAAGAAAACAGAGACTCAGAAAAGTCAAATACTTGCTCATAGCCACATTGTTAAGAAATGGCAGAGGCAGGATTGGAATCTAATTAAGCCCAGTGTTCTTTGTAGGTAGCACCTGCTAAGACACTTGCCCTTTTGTCAGTTAAACACAGAGACTAGAGACAATTGATGCTGAGACAGACACAGAAACTCAGGCTACGGGGTCCTTCTTACTCTGTACATAGCCACTGCATCATTGTTAAGGAAGCCCCACCATTCACCTGAAGGCTCTTCAGTTCTCAAATTCATTGACTTATCACTTTCTCCTTGGTTGCTTGGTGGAAATTTTACTATTGACCAAAGCTGTAGGTTCCCCTCTTTCCCCAAAAAAGGTACCCATTATATAAAAATGAAAAATGTATACAAATATAAAAGGTACCCATTATATAATATGAAATAAGTATGGAAGAGGTCCTTTATACCTATACAGAAAATGGAAAGCTAATCACAAGAAAATTATAGCAAATGATATGGAATAATTAGAACAGATTCACTAATATCACTACTAACAAAATCAGTTGGGAAGCTAGTGTTTAAGCCTTATTGAGACATACATTTTTTTTTTTTTTTTGCAAAGTTGCTAATTGGTCACTTTGCATTTGACCTCTGATCAATCAGAATCTTTTTTTCTGGCTATCTCTTTCTCTCCAATGTTCTCCAATGCTCCAATTCCCTTGATATCTGATCATTCTTATTAATGCTCTTTTCTGGTGATGGTTGAACTTCCTAAAGTAGATGCTTTTTCAATTTGTGATACAATGGATATGTAATCTCATAGCTGTGCATATTGCCTCCAATAATGTCAAACCCCATTGACTTTTTTTTTGGTGAGGGAATCAGGGTTAAGTGACTTACCTAGATTCACACCATCTACCATCTAGCTGGTTAGTGAGAAGGGTCTGAGGCTAAATTTGAACTCAGGTCCTCCTGAGCCTATACTTCTGGGCCTATACTCTATCCACTGTGTCATCTAGCTGTCCCCAATCCATTGACTCTTGTCCACGTCTTCCTCAGGGCTCTACTCAAGGATGTATGGGAGCTAGCTCTTAATGACTTGGGAGAGCCAATTGTTAAATTTTTAGTGTGAGCATTTATACCTTGGAAATAGGTAAATGCTACAAATCATAGCTCGATTTATTGTTTTATGGATTATCTAGATTTAAGAAAGTCATGGAGAAAATGTCAATAATGAAGATTAAACTTGAAAGTGAGTAGTGTGTACTTTTTCTTTTTCTAGAACCAGTTAAAACATTTATTAGCACCTCCTTGGTTCTATCCCAATAGGATCTCATACTTTTCCTGGTTCACTTCACTTGGAGTGAACACCAATAGAGCACACAGCCTTTCAGTTTTCCCTTATTTTTGCCATATGACACATCTACCCAAGAAAAATATAGTATTTCTGGTTTCATTTACAGAAAAAATGTCAAGATTAATATTATTTGGCTTACCCAGTCATTGCTCACAGGACAAATATTTCACAAAATAGAGATAACTAAAGGAATGTTTACAGACAGCCTAAAAACCATATTATTTTTGTAGACTTTGTCACTTCTTCTGCCAATCCACCTCCATCCATGGGACCATTTGGAAAGGGACCACCTAGGATTTAGAGATATTTTCTATTTTTTGTGGGTTGTGTGGTCAGAGAATTCACCATGTGCAGCTTGATGGTGATGAATTTCTCTATGTTTCACAAGCTTATTCCTCAGAAAGTAGACATAATATGCTATGAGATTGTACTCAGCTTTTTCCACATATTATAATATGAGTCTGCTGTCCTAGCCTGTGAGAATCCTCAATGACATGAGGAAACCCAAGAGTAGGACTTTGTGAAAGGTTGACAGCAGTTGCTGTATAATATTCATCACTGTACATATTTTTATCCTTCCAGAAAAATGTAAGTTCTTCCATTTATGTCTTTGTAATTTTAGCACTTAGCATAGCGGTTTGAACATGGTAAGTGTTTTAATATGTCATTATTTGACTGTAATAATTCATCCTACCCTATCCTCATAGTGCTTATAGTGTAGCAGGAGAAATAAAACATGTACAAGTAATTATAAAGCCAGTCAGTCTGTGATAAATGCAGTAAGAGTAGTATAAAGACTGCAAGAATTAAGGAGAGAAAGCAATAGTTTTTGGCTAAAGTGCAAAATATTTTAGTTTACTGATATTTTTAAAACACAGGCCTGACCATATCACTTCCTGATCAAGATGCTTTTTTTGTTTCCTGTTGTTTCTTGGATAAAATACAAATTCTTGAATTTGGCATTTAAACCTGTCATCTGGTTCCAACCTATTTTTCCAAGTGGGTTATGCATTTCCTCTCTTTTACTGTAATTTACATGGTAGTAAAACCTGTGTACTTGGTATACATGTCCTGTATGTAACCTATTTCTGGGCCTCTGCAAGGCCATATGCCTGTTTTAAGCTTGTCTCTCTTCCCACCTCAGCCTTTTAGATTTCTTCTCTCTCTTCAAGACTCAGATCCTTGGCAACTTCCTACAAGAAGTCTTTCTTGATTCCCTCCTAGTGGTCCCCTCACTCCCCCACCCCCACAAACTACTTTGTAATTTTTTTTGTCTTTATGTAATACTTCTACCCATTTAGGTTGGTTTCTGCCCAAAAGGACAGGCTTCAGCACTCCTGATTGACTGAGATCAATGATGCTTTCCACCTGCTTGAATGGAGAAGAGATTTCTTCAGATAATTGAGGACTTTAAGAAAAGGAATCTTAGGGGCAAGCTTAGACTTTTGGATGGGAGATAGATCTCCCTGGAACTGTAGTCATGGAGCAAGCTAGCTCCCAATATACTCCTTGACTTCCAGCATTTACACCCCTAAAGAATGCTAAGACAGGGTCCTCCCTTTCTCCCTCCTGTCAAGATTGTTCACTCTTTGGTTGAACTGAACTATTTTTTTATCTTGCTTCCAAGTTGGAGAGATCATTTATTCTGGTGTTTTCTTTATTCTATTATAATTATATAATTTTTTTTCATTATTGTTGGCCACATAGTTTACTCACAAGATATCCTGGCAATTTTTTTTTTTGTCTTCATGTTGATTTTTTGTGAGGAGCTAAGCTAACAGTATTACTTTTTTTTTTTTTTAAAGTAATCAGGAAGGGGCAGCTAGGTGGTGCAGTGGATAGAGCACCAGCCCTGAAGTCAGGAGGGCATGAGTTCAAATCTGGTCTCAGACACTTCCTAGCTGTGTGACCCTGGGCAAGTCACTTAACCCCAATTGCCTCAGCAAAAAAATAATAATAATAATCAGGGAAAAGTGAAAGTAATTTTTCTCCTATGTGGCCATAGTATTATACTCCTAGACTTCCAATATTTGAGGTGATAGATATAATTTTAGCTAAACATTCATATAGTACATTGGGGAGCAAAGCAGAAAATATCCAGCTTGAGCCTTCTTGCTCTATTCCACCCTAAAAAGGTGGAAATCACATTCTGCTTTGGAGAAAAGTAGGCCATATCCCAGACCACCTATCTATTCATGTCCCACATTAGCCAGACTATATATATACTACACAGTCCAAACATACATATATCTTAATTTGCTTATCTGTATATATTCAGTTCTCTTTTCCTTAGCTTCCATGCCCCTAGCTTCTTAAAGTGTGTCAAGACCCCATATGTAGCCTTGTAACTGAATATGGGGGTATTAAATTATGATTTATTATCAGTAAATGTTTGATATATATACATATTTTATATAACTATATATCCAGAATCATGTGAAAATTTCTTGGGCAAAAAGGGGTCACAAATAGAAAAAGTTTAAAAAGCCCTGCTAGAGGCTAGAGACTTAGATTTTTTTAATCTATGTATCTCTAGCATCTAGCACAAAGTTTAGCATATTGTAAGAACCTAATAAAAATTTATTAAGTTGATTTAGGACATTATAAGAGCCCTCTAAATAGAAACAGTTGCTTTTTATTGGGGCATAATTCAATACTGGAAAGCAAACAGAGATTGACAAGTACCAATGCCAGAAGACATGGAAAAAGCATTCCCTGGACTTCCTGTGTAGGCTTTTCTCCAAGAAGTTTCATCTACTGTGAAATTATAGCTACACTTAATAGACTTGTTCCTGGGAAGGGATAATTTCAACTGTGATATCCCTCCATTTTCAGGCTAGAGGGAGGGAGGGCCAGAATCTAAACCTGATCAATATCTTCTCAAACTCCCAGGGCAAGATATGAAGGTCTGAGCTTTTCTCCTTGTTATCCCGAGGATTTTCCAAGAGCTAGATAGATTGCTTAATTGCTTCATCAGAAGTCAGCATCCTTAGCTAGTTTAAACATCTGGGCAAAGGAGGAAAACAGGTGAATCTGCTGGGAGTTCCTGACTTGATTGGTGTGGCTCTGGGTGGTTGGTTGTATGTTGGGAAGGCAGGTGCACACATCACCTACCCACTGGTGCCCCCCTGATCAGCAGGAGTTCTTTCCAATCCCAGTTCATGCTGTGTTTTCTCTAAAGGCAGCTTTCAGTGTTGTACAGGTGTTCTCCTTTATCCCCAATTAACAATACATTTCCTTCCTTGGGTTTACTCAGATATTCAAGAATTTAATCTATGTTCTCTTTTGGAGTAATAGCTAAATGGTGCCATAGTGCATAGAGCTCTGGGTCTGAACTCATCCTCCTGAGTTCAGATCTGGTCTCAGACACTTCTTCGATGTGAATCCCTGAGCAAGTCACTTTATTCTATTTGCCTCAGTTTCCTCATATGTAAAATGAGCTGGAAAAGGAAATGACAAGTTGCTCCAGTGTCTTACAAGAAAGCCCCAAATGGGGTTACAAAGAATCAGATACAATTTAGTAAATAACAACAGTAGCAACCTAATTAGGTCAGGGAGAGATAATCTATCAAGCTATAAAATGGGGGAGAAATAAATAAACAAATTTTAGAACTGCAGCTAATCTTAAACTTAAAAAAAAGGGACCTTCAAGAATCATCCAACCCAATAAAAATGACAATACTACCCAAACTAATTTACTTATTTAGTGCCATACCAATCAAACTCCCAAGAAATTATTTTACATATCTAGAAAAAATAGTAGCAAAGTTCATTTGGAAGAACAAAAGGTCAAGAATTTCAAGGGAATTAATGAAAAAAAAAGACAGATGAAGGTGGCCTTGCTGTACCAGATCTAAAACTATATTATAAAGCAGCCGTCATCAAAACCATTTGGTACTGGCTGAGAAATAGAGTGGTCGATCAATGGCATAGGATAGGATCACAGGACAAACAAAGCAATAATTATAGCAATTTAGTGTTTGATAAACCCAAAGACGCCAGCTTTTGGGATAAGTACTCACTATTCTGCAAAAACTGCTGGGAAAATTGGAAACTAGTGTGGAAGAAATTAAGGCTGGACCCACACCTAACACCACATACCAAGATAAGATCTAAATGGGTTCATGATTTAGATATAAAGAGTGATATAAGCAAATTAGAGGAACATAGGATAGTTTACCTCTCAGACCTGTGGAGATGGAATAAATTAATGTCCAAAGAAGATTTGGAATTATTAATTGAACACCAGATAGATAATTTTGATTATATTAAGTTAAAAAGTTTCTATACAAACAAAACTAATGCAGACAAGATTAGGAGGGAAGCATCAAACTGGGAAATCATTTTTACATTTAAGGGTTTTGATAAAGGTCTCATCTCTAAGATATATAGAGAATTGTCTCATATTTATAAGAATTCAAGCCATTCTTCAATTGATAAATGGTCAAAGAATATGAACAGACAATTTTCAGAGGATGAAATTAAAGCTATTTGTAGTCATATGAAAAGGTGCTCCAAATCACTATTGATCAGAGAAATGCAAATTAACACAACTCTGAGGTACCACTACACACCTGTCAGATTAGCTAAAATGACAGGAAAGGATAATGACAGGTGTTGGAGGGGATGTGGGAAGGCTGGGACACTGATGCATTGTTGGTGGAACTGTGAACGGATCCAACCATTCTGGAGAGCAATTTGGAGCTATGCTCAAAAAGTTATCAAACTGTGCATACCCTTTGACCCAGCAGTGTTTCTATTGGGCTTATACCCCAAAGAGATCTTAAAGGAAGGAAAGGGACCCACATGTGCAAGAATGTTTGTGGCAGCCCTCTTTGTAGTGGCTAGAAACTGGAAACTGAATGGATGCCCATCAATTGGAGAGTGGCTGAATAAATTATGGTATATGAATGTTATGGAATATTATTGCTCTGTAAGAAATGACCAGCAGGATGATTTCAGAGAGAGAGACTTGCATGAACTGATGCTCAGTGAAATGAGCAGAACCAGGAGATCATTATACACAGCAACAATACTATATGATGATCAATTCTGATGGACATGGCTCTCTTCAACAATGAAATGCTTCAAACCAGTTCCAATTGTTCAGTGAAAAAAGCCATATACACCCAGAGAGGGATGTGAAATGTGGACCACAACATATCATTTTCATACTCTCTATTGATGTTTGCTTGTATTGTATTTCCTTTATCTGATTATTCTTTCTTGTAGATACAATTTCTCCTGCACAAAAATGATGTGTGGAAATAAGTATACATATATTCGATTTCTTAAGTATTTTAACATAATTAACATGTATTGGATATCCTGCCATCTAGGGGAGGGGTGGGGAGTAGGGGAGGAAAATTTGTAACAGAAAGCTTTGTAAGGGTTAATGTTGAAGAATTACCCATACATATGTTTTGCAAATAAAAAGTATTAATAAAAAATAAAATAAAAAACATTAAAAAATTAAATTAAAAAAAAAAAGAATCATCCAACCCAAGGTAGACCTGAATAGGAATTTCCTTTAATTTCTCCAATGAGGGGGTATCCAATCTCCCCTTGAAGAATTCCACAAATGGGGATCTCACTATCCTCTGAGAAGTCAATTCTGTTTTTAGACAGCTTTAATCATTTGGAAGTTTTTCCTTAGATTGAATTAAAATGTGCTGCCTATCTCAAAAGGGGGTGAAATGTGAGAACAGCTAGAGTGCTTTGAAGCCACAAAAATAACAAAGCATAATTATTGTTGTCCTGTATGCTAGTTTTAAAGGGAAAATTTACAATGCTCTCTACTGTAAGCAACTTTTCTCTCTTTTCCTCCCTCTTCCTTTTCCTTCTATTTCTTCTAGTTTTTTCTCCCTCTTTTTCTTTACCTTTGCCTTAAGCCTACCAGTGCTTTCCCTGTCTTTCAAGGATAGCCCTCAGAGTTGTAGAAACTCTAGGCTAGACTCAGCAGAAAGTAATAATGCCAATAATAAAAAGGAAGGAGGTGGTAATAGCTTTCACCTTTGGTACAAGGTGATCAGAGAAGAATGAGAATTAATTAGCAGAAAGTCATTATGGTCAGATCCCTAATCAGAACTATAATTTTTACCTGTGTCCACACACACACAGAAGCAATCCCTCATAAATTCTTGAAGAAATCACAGAAGCTTAATGAACTAAAAAGGAGTCCCCAGGTTACTACACTTGGTATATATGTGTCCCACATACACCAGGATAGTGAGAGGACCCATACAAGAACTGAGAAAACTACAGGCATTTAATCTAAAGGAAAGAAGATTTAGAAGGAACATTACTATCAGTATTTGAAAGGCTAAGATATAAGAGAAGATTTTGATTGGTTCTCTTAATCAGAATTAGGAGAAGCATGTCAAAGTTGTAGAAAGGAAAAGTTCAGTCAAATATAAGAGAAAACTTTTGGACCCTGAGGTCCATTGCTCAGGCTTGGCAGAAGAATCTGGCAATGCTGAAAGCAATAGATTTTTCATCTGGAGTATTTAAGGGAAAATCTCAAATACAACTTCATTTAACAGAGGACTGAGAAGAAGGAACAAGGGAAGGATGCAAGGGCAGCCTAAGGCATTTCTTGCACTGAGGCTGGATTAATGCCTCCAAAGGGGACTGGCAAGGGGGAAGGAAGTGCTATAAACAGTAGTATTACCAGGGACACTTGGGCATGAAAGCCTTCAGGACATGGCAGGAGGAAAGTGTCCACAATGATTTAACAATCCTAAGACCTGATACATGGCTACATCAAACTGATGCTAGAACTTCTAGGTCCATGCTTCAGGAGAGCTCAGGAAGTATTTATTTTAGCAGTTAAGGCTGCTCCACGCTGATAGCAAATTAGGTATTTTATGATGAGGGGAGAGGTCCAGCTTAGGTGATCTGATTGGTTTTCTAGTCCTTGAGGTCACAGGCAGAGGGAGGTACCAATCTACTTGGAAAATGGACATTTCCTAGAGTAGTCCATCAGTGGAGTAGGATAGGATCACAGGACAAACAAAGCAATAATTATAGCAATTTAGTGTTTGATAAACCCAAAGACTCCAGCTTCTGGGATAAGTACTCACTATCTGACAAAAACTGCTGGGAAAATTGGAAACAAGTGTGGAAGAAATTAGGGCTTGACCCACACCTAACACCACATACAAAGATAAGATCTAAATGGGTTCATGATTTGGATATAAAGAGTGATATTATAAGTAAACTAGAGAAACATAGGAGAGTTTACTGCCAGGTATTATACCTGAGGGCAGCCGGGTCTTACCTCCTCCCGAGGTGCACATCCAGACACAACCTGCTTGTTCCCCAAGGAGAGTCACAAGCCAGAAGAAAATGAAATCAAAATGTTCTTTATTGTGGCGCTTTTCCTCAGCCATTCTTGCCTTTCCTTTCCCACCATTGGTAGTCATGCCCTTTATCCTCTTAGCCCACCCATCTTTTAGCAATTAACTTTGTATTGATATGAGGAAGTCAGAAAGATAGTGAAACTCACATCCTGATAACAGAGCACACCTCGGGGCAAGCCTGTTTTTTAGATCACTTTGAATAGCTCTTTTATCTGAGCCATTATCAGTAATCTCATCAAGTTTCTGGGGTCTCATGTTCCTCAAGGGAACTGCACACAATACCTTCTTATCCTCAAGTCAAGACAAACTTTTTATCAGGGTCCCCAACTTTTTGGGCCCTAACAGTTTACCTCTCAGACCTGTGGAGAAGGAATAAATTTGTGTCAAAAGAAGACCTGGAACTCTTAATTGAACACCAGATAGATAATTTTGACTATATTAAGTTAAAAAGTTTTTGTACAAACAAAACTAATGCAGACAAGATTAGGAGGGAAGCAATAAATTGTGAAATCATCTTTACATTTAAGGGTTCTGATAAAGGCCTCATTTCTAAAATATATAGAGAATTGTCTCTATTTATAAGAATTCAAGCCACTCTCCAATTGATAAATGGTCAAAGGATATGAACAGACAATTTTCAGAGGATGAAATTAAAACTATTTCTAGTCATATGAAAAGGTGCTTCAAATCACTATTGATCAGAGAAATGCAAATTAAGACAACTCTGAGGTACCACTGCACACTACACACAAGATAATGACAAATGTTGGAGGGGATGTGGGAAAACTGGGACACTGATATATTGTTGGTGGAACTGTGAATGAATTCAATCATTCTGGAGAGCAATTTGGAACTATGCTCAAAAAGTTATATCAAACTGTGCATATCCTTTGACCCAATAATGATTCTATTGGGCTTATATCCCAAAGAGATCTTGAAGGAAAGGGACCCACATGTGCAAGAATGTTTGTGGCAGCCCTTTTTGTAGTGGCTAGAAACTAGAAACTGAGTGGATGCCCATCAATTGGAGAACTGATAATAATTGATAATAAATCATGGTATATGAATGTCATGGAATATTATTGTTCTGTAAGAAATGACCAGCAGGACGATTTCAGAGAAGCTTGGAGAGACTTGCATGAACTGATCTGAGTGAAATCAGCAGAACCAAGAGATCATTGTACATGGCAACAAGAAGACTATATGATGATCAATTCTGATGGACATAGCTCTCTTCAACAATGAAATATTTCAAACCAGTTCCAATTATTCAGTGATGAAGAAAGCCATACACACCCAGAGAGGGATATGAAATGTGGACCACAATATAACATTTTCATGCTCTCTATTGATGTTTGCTTGTATTATGTTTCCCTTCTCAGCTTTTTTTTCTTGTGTAAAAATATGTATACATATATTCGATTTGTCAAGTATTTTAACATAATTAACATGTAGTAGACTTCCTGCCATCTAGGGGAGAGGTGGGGACTAGGAGGGAAAAATCTGTAACTGAAAGCTTTGCAAGAGTCAATGTTGAAAAATTACCCATACATATGTTTTGCAAATAAAAAGCTTTAATCATGGGGCAGCTAGGTGGCGCAGTGGATAGAGCATCAGCCCTGAAGTCAGGAGGACCTGAGTTCAAATCTGGTCTCAGACACGTAACAGCTGTGTGACCCTGGGCAAGTCACTTAACCCCAATTGCCTCAGCAAAAATAAAAATATTTAAAAAAAAAAAAAAAAAAAAAAAAAAGAAAATGGACATTTCCAGACATAGAAGATACTGATGTGGGAACATTCCAGAAGAGAGATGGATCAGTAGTACCTGCTGAAATCCTCATTCTTTTTTTTTTTTTTAAATGAGCCTTTTTAATTTAATTATGTCAAACATTATCTGGAATATAAAGGTAGTCATGATGCATTAACCACATCGGAACTTCAATGTGTTAATGGGTTTACAAATACAGTATTTTTTCCTAAAAGATTGCCTAGTCTTGTACTTCCCCCTTTAAACAACTCATAAGCAATAAGATAACCACAATTCTTTTCTTTCTCTTTTGGAAAGCATGCTGTCTAGTGAGTCTTCAATCTCTTCCTCTGTAACATTTTTAGATGTATTCAGTAGTCACTAAGTATTTAGGATATTTTCTTCAGTGACAAAGTTTTGTAAAGATATTTAATTCTGTGATCACTAATTTTTTTTCTCAGATTTGGGGTCCTAAATTTGACTTATTAGAATGTTGCAACTTTTCTTTCTTTCTTTCTTTCTTTCTTTTGGTAGGAATACCTATAACAGTCTGATATAGCTAAATAGTATGGCTCTGGCTATAATTTTGGTGCAATTTTCTGACAAGCCTCCAAGGATCATAGATCGTGGGCCCTAGGTGACTGCTAGTTACAAATCACAAAGACTATTTGCAAGGAGGCTGTCAGCTTCCTTAGTTCCTGCTGCCGCCTCCAACTCTATTGCTACTGATTCTTGTTGCTACCACTCCCTTAACTCCTGACCTGACCTTACCTGTGCAGTTGGGCTACTGCTAGGCTTGATCCATTTGTCTCTGGTGCCATGCCTTCTATTTAACTTTTGATGGAAAAGGGGAGAGTGATGGATGATCTACCCTTCCGCCACTCCTATAGAGTGGTCTTTTCCAGAAACAGATATGTAACAAAGCCCCAAGGTTCTTGCTTTTCTGAATAAAACATATTTCTTAAATGCTTACTATGTGTCAGATACTGTGTTAGTTGATGGAGAAATAAATACAATGAATGAAATAATTTCTACCTTCTTGAAACATATTCAAAAAGCAATAAAGGATTTGTGTATGTGTAAGCACACAAGCATATGTATATGTAGAATGAATATAAAGAGAACAAATATACATACAAAGCAGTTAAAGACAAGATAGTTTGAGAGTAGAGCATTAACTGTTAAGGGTTTCAGAGAAAGATTCATGAAAAAGGGGTACAAGAGCTGCAGCTTAAAGAAAGATAGAGAGTCTAAGAGTAAGGTGAGGAAGGAGTACATTTAAAAAATGTCTACCATTACATGGCTCTCTTCAACAATGAAATGTTTCAAACCACCTCCAATTGTTCACTGAAGAGAGCCATATACACCCAGAGAGAGGGATGCGAAATGTGGACCACAACATAACATTCTCATACTCCTTGATTGATGTTTGCTTACATTGTGTTTCCTTTATCTGATATATCGTTCGTGTAGATAAGATTTTTCTTGCACACCAATGATAAGTTTGGAAATATGTATACATATATTCGATTTGCCAATATTTTAACATAATTAACATGTAGTGGATATCCTGCCATCTAGGGGGAGGGGTGGGGAGTTGGGGGGAAAAATTTGTAACGGAAAACTATGTAAGGGTTATTGTTGAAGAATTACCCACACATATGTTATTCAAATAAAATAAAAATTTAAAAAAAAAAAAAGAAAGAAAAAAAATAAAATTAATTTTAAAAGGACAAAAACAAATAAAATGAGATTTGGAACAAAAAAGGAAAGCAAAAATTAATTAAAACTACATAAATATAAAAAAAAAATGTCTACCATTATTCTGAAGAAGTTCAGGGTCCATCCCCTTGCCCTCTTGATAATCCTGATGGATTGTCCTGACTCTGATATCTATCCTCCACAAATGCTGTGGCAGCTAGATGGTACAGTAAATGGAGCACAGAATTTGGAATTAGGAAGATCTGCATTCAAATCCAGCCTCCAATACTTACTAGTTTTGTGATTCTGGGTAAGTCATTTAACTTCTTCTTTTTTTTTTAATTTTAATTTTATTTTTAAAGCTTTTTTATTTTTTATTTTTATTATTATTATTATTATTATTTTTTGCTTTTTGCTGAGGCAATTGAGATTAAGTGACTTGCCCAGGGTCACACAGCTAGGGAATGTTAAGTGTCTGAGACCAGATTTGAACCCAGGTCGTCCTGACTTCAGGGCTGGTGCTCTATCCACTGCGCCACCTAGCTGCCACAGCTTTTTTATTTTTAAAACATATGCACAGATAATTTTTCAACATTGACCATTGCAGAGCCTAGTGTTTCAGATTTCCCCCTCTTTTCTTCCACCCTCTCCCCTAGATGGCAAGCAATCCAATATGTTATACAATTCTCTTGTTGCACAAGAAAAACCAGATCAAAAAGGAAAGAAAATGAGTAAGAAAACAAAATGCAAGTGAACAACAACAAAAAGAGTGAAAATGCTATGTTGTAATCCACATTCAATTCCCCCAGTCCTCTCTGTGGGTGTAGATGGCTCTCTCCATCACAAGATCATTGGAACTGGTCTCAATCATCTCATTGTTGGAAAGAGCCACGTTCATCAGAATTGATCATCCTATAATATTGATGTTGCTGTGTACAGTGATCTCCTGGTTCTGCTCACTTCACTTAGCATCAGTTCATGTAAGTTTCTCTAAAATCATCTTGCTGATTGTTTCTTATAGAACAATAATATTCCATAACATTCATATACCATAACTTACTCAGCCATTCTTCAACTGATGGGCATCCACTCACTTTATCGCCACTACGAAAAGGGCTGCCACATTTTTACACAAGGTCATTTAACTTCCGTTTGTTTCCATTTCACCAATTATAATATAGAAATAAATGTATTTGTGAGAATCAAATGAGATTTTTGCAAAGAGCTTAGGATAGTGCCTGGTATATAGTAATCACTTAATAAATGCTTATTTCCTTCCTATTAACAGACGAATTTATATCAAAAGATAGCCTCCTCATTCAAATCCATATTTTTCCAATCAGAGGGAGTAAAGGTCAGAATGACTAGATGGAACTGCAAGAGGGCAGGATACATTTCACATTTAGAAAGTCATCTTCTCAGTTTTTTTTTTTCCCAGAAGAACTATAAGCTATAAACAACCATGTGAAAGAATGCTACAAACCACTAGTAAGAGAAATACTAATTAAAACAACTCTGAGGTTCACCTCAGTTTCCTCAGATTAGTAAAGATGGAAGAGAAAGCCCAGAGCCAGCATATTGCAAGATCTTAGAAGAAAAGAAAGGGAGAAGCCAGAACTATAGAGCATTCCTCTTCCTGAGTTTAAATCTGACCTCAGATATTTCCTAGTTATGTGACCCAAACAAGTCACTTAATCCTATTTGCCTCAGTTTCCATTTCTGTAAAATGAGCTGGAGAAGGAAATAAGCCACTTCAGTATCTTCCCAAAAGACTCCAAATGGGATCACAAAGAATCAGGCATGCCTGAAATGATTGAACAAGAAAAGACAAATATGAAGAATTCAGAGAAGCATAGGAAGACTTGTATAAACTGTTGAGGGAGAGCAAAGTAAGCAGGATCAGAATATTTTACACAATGACAAGGTCATTCAAAGATAAAATAGGTTGAAAGACTTCAGAACTCTGACCACTGTAGTGTCTTATCATGATTTCCAAAGACTGATGGTAAATTGTGGTGGCCTACAGGGGCAGAATGAAGCACATGTTTTCAGACAACATCAATATATTGATTTGTTTTGCTTGACTATACTAAGTGATAATAATAGCTCACATTTATATAGTACTTTAAAATTTGCAAAGTGCTTTACATTATCTTCTTTGAAGAGAGTTCTGTTGGGTGTGAGGAGATAGTCATTGGGAAATAACTACTAATAAAAACAAAGGAGCATCAATAAAACCTCAAAAAAGAAAAATAAAAGCCCTCTTCTCTAAAAATAGCTTCCACTGTGTCCAAGAAGCTTGTCCCTAGGAAAAGTCTAGTTTGAAACATGCTAAACTATATAGCAGAGATTCTATTACTGAACATACTCTCCAGGGAGTTCAAAGCTAGAAGGAAAGTTCCTTTATACACCAAATTTTCATACCAGCTTTTTTTGTGGTGGCAAAAAAAAAACAAAAACAAAAACAAAAACAAACCAAAAAAAACCAGAAGCATAATGGATACCCATTAATTAGGCAATTGGCATACAAATTGTGACATACAGATGAAATGGAATAATGTATGACATAAGAAATGACAATTATGAGAAATTAAGAGGAATATTACTGGTCAGGCTTGACCTACTCTTGGTGATCCCACTTGGAGTTTTCTTGGCAAAGATACTGGAAAGGTTTGCCATTTCCTTTCTCTCCAGCTCATTTTTCAGAAACTATGGCAAACAGATTAGGTGACTTGACCAGGGTCACACAGCTAGTAAGTGTCTAGGACAGGATTTGAATTCAGGAAGAGGATTCTTCCAGGCTCCAGATCCAACCCATTATCTACTGTGGCACTTCACTGTCCCTACACAGAAAGTCTCAGATAATCTGATAACCAGGAATTAATTTGAAAAGAGCTAGATTTGGAACCTCTTGAATTCAGATCTCAGCTCGATTTCTTACTACCTTTGAAATCTTGGACAAATCCACTGATCTCTGTGGGCTTCAGGTCTGGCTGACCTCTAAGGTTCCTTCTAGCTTTAAATCTATAATTCTAAAACAATATATATGCCAACCACAATAATGGGAAGTAAAAACAATCTTAAAATATCCAAGCTCAGATCAATGCTGTGGCTTATTTTGTCTCCAAAATTATTGATGAAATCTATCTCCCTCCTCTCTGTAGAGGGGTGGCAGAATACAGGGCCAGAATGAGCTATAGACTGGCAGAGACAGTCCATGGGTGGTTATTTGGTTAACTATTCTTTGTTGTTCTATGGGGAGGGGAGGGAAGACTGGGCAGTGAAAGTGATATAAATTTTTAAAAGATTCATAGAAAAGCAAATAAGTAAGTATATAAACAAGCATGCAAATGAATGAATGAACTGAATAAGGGATGTAGTGTATTTTTTTATTTTATTATCTTGAGGGGAGAAGATTCTATAACCTTTCTTTTATTAGATTCCCAGTCTGACTTCACAACATTCCCCTTCCTGTAATCCATTTGGACAATTAGCTGATTCCTAGATTCAACATGGAGCATTGAGCCTGGAGTCAGGAGGACCCTGAGTTAAAATCCAGTCTCAGACACTTAAGAGTGGTGTGACCCTAGACAAGTCATTTAATCCTATTAGCCTCAATTACCTCCTCTGTAAAATGAGCTGGAGAAGGAGGTGGTAAATCATTCCATTATCTTTTTTCACAAAGTCAGACAGGATTGAAAAATGACTAGACAACAACAAAAATTCAGCATTCATATTCTGCTGCTTTTGTATTTTGTTACTCACACAGAGAAGGGGAACTGAGGACAGAAGAATGGAGGGACCAGGCAGAGATAGTATTTTGTTTATTATGGTGGACTGGGAGGAGAAAGATCATGCCCGTCAGTTCAGTTGGCATAGGACAAAGTACATCATGTGTGGAACTAGTTCAAAAGAGCCGTAGCCATTGAGGATGTGGAGGGGTCATCCGAGGGGAGGAAGGATGGCCACCAGAACTTAAAATGTAGCATATCAGAGCAGTTTGGGGCACCAAGGAGGGGGGGGGCAACCTTTATGTGGAGGAAACCCCTAGCTCTCAATCCGGCTTCTGGTGGAGACACAGTAGCTCTTCCTCTTCTGCCATCCCTTTCCACTCTCTCCTCCCCCAGATCCTCTGCTATAACAGCTCACCATGTCCCCTGCATTGCCTTGAGCACATTTTTTGGATCAAAGGTAAAAATAGCAGCCCTGGGGCAAAAAGCCCAGGACCATGTGGAAGTGATTAGACACAGGTCAATGTTCAGCTCAATATCCAAGGGTCATTGTAACCAACTATATCATTTCAGAGATAAATATCAGAGTTCTTTTGAAAGCCAACTTCCCTGTCTTGTACACAGACCTTCTGTGGCCGGAGATATTCAGAGGCACACTGGCAAACTTGTGTGTACACAGAAATAGATATACAGACACATGATCTCACAGAAACTCACCTAGCTAATACTGAAACTGAACCAGTTAGGTAACAAAAATCCAGTGGTCTTGGGAAGTGAAAACTTATTACACAAACGGGGTTCTTAATAGCAGAGAATATATATTAGTTAATTAATAGCAGAAGGCCAAATGAAACCCAGAGGCTAGATGTCAGCTGTCCTCCCTCCTCAGTTATTAGTTTGAACTGGCAAATGTCACCAGGCACAGGGTGTGTAGAAAAGAATAAGATACAAGAAGCCTGGAAAGGTGTGGTAGGGTGGGTTATGTAGAATTTGGGGGAAAAATAGGAGCCTTTGATCTACCAATACTACTGCTGGGTCTATGTCTCAAAGAGATCCTACATGTGCAAAAATATGTATAGCAGTCCTTTTCATGGTGGCAAAATATTGTAAATTGAGGGGAAGCCCATCAATTGGGAACAGCTGAACAAGCTGTTGATTTTACCTACATAATATGAATGTACTGATACTTATTATGCAACATGAAAAGATAAATAGGCAGATTTCAGAAGAACCTGGAAAGCCTTATGCAGATTGACACAAAATGAAATGAGCAAACTCAAGGAAACATTGTACAAAATAATAGCAACATTATGTAGTGATCCACTATGATTCAGATCTTCTCATCAACACAATGATCCAAGACAAATACATAGGGATCATGATAGAAAATACTATCCACATTCAGATAAAGAACTGATGAACTTTGAATACCGATTGAAGCCTACATTTTTCACTTTATCTTTTTTGCATGTTTATTTTTCACAATTCTAACAAGTATGGAAAATGTTTTATATAATTGGACATAAATAACATATGAATTTATCTAACATTTTGGGAAGAGGGGAGGAGAAGGAAGGAAGGAGAAGAATTTGTAAAAATGAATGCTAAAAGTTGTTGGGAAATATAATTAAGGAAAAAAATACCATTAAAACTTTTTTTTAAAATGAGGATTTTATGTTTGATTCTAGAGGTAAGAGGGACTTGTTAGGGTTTATTTAAGGGAGATGATATATTCAGACCTGCACTTTAGGAAGAACATTTTATTTGTCATATGTTCTTTTTGGGTTTTTAAAATATATTTTAACTTTATTTTGTCAAATATTTTCTAATTTACCTATAAAAATTTTTAACATCTTCAAAAAATATATTAAGTATCTGAGGAAAGATTTGAACTCAGGTTTCCTAACTCCAGGCCTTTTTCTCCCCCTACTTGCCATTTAGCTGCCTAGTAGAACATATGACCTATGTAGAATTACAGGTTCAGACCTTCCCCCCCCCCTCTCCCCCCCCCCCCCATAAAAAAATTACAAAATGTTTTCTTACATCAATGAAATCACAGGTCTGGATAGAAAAAAAAGTTTATAAAATACTTTATCAATTCTGAATCACAGAGAAGATTCTGGGAGTAAGATAAGAATAAGGGAATTTTGTAAAAAGCTGGAATGGAGGGAATTCATTCCCTAAGTATCTCCTACTATCATCAAGATAAACTTTTACTATACTGACTTCTTTCAGGTCACTGCTATTGTTCATCCTTTGTAGTAAAAGAGGACCAATGGCATCATAGGTAATGTTTTGACTTAGCCATAAATTGGATTTAAGTGATGCAGTTGCACAAAGTCTTCATCCTCTAGAATCATCAAAATCCAGGGGTAGGGCAAAAGTCAAACCAACTGGCGATGGCTCGGGATGCAGTGGGTCACCATGGTGTTTTCTATGTCTTACCAAGCTCTAAATGCTCCAATGCTCCTGCTCCAGCCACCTTCATGGACATTAGAACAAATCATTCTTGTATTCCCATTCTTCAGGGAAAGACTTCACATAGGATGTTCCCAGAGGACTTGCACCTCTTCTGTAAGGACTTGCCAAGCCCTTTTCAGGGCTGCTCATCCACCTTTGGTGTCCATCTCTCATCCAACTCTTACCCATGACCCCAAGAAGCTGCAGCATGTTCAGTGGTCATATTCCATTAAAACTGTCTCAGCAGAAGGGCTAAAATAGGTAGAGGAGTTAGGGGGGTGTTATCCCAAGCAAGGCTAAATTTAGCAAACTTAGGAACCACCCAGAATATGCCAGGTAGATTTCTTTCATGTATTTGTTATTAACTGCAATTAGATCAGATTTCTGAATTTTTACTTTTTACTTAAAAATATTTCAATCAGTAATTTTATTAATATAGGTAATTTCTCCTCCAAGACAGATTGCAATCTCTTTGTTACTTCTCATGCAATGTAATTCTCATTCATATGTTTCCATAAATCTAAAAGGCCTTTCTCCATTTTTTTTCTATCTCAAGATTAGCTGTGTAGTACTAGAGAGATCTCCTTGCTTTGAATAACCTTTCTCCTTTTCTAATCATACTTAATGACTACTACTACAATTAACAGCTAGCATGTAATTATTATGCATAACATATAATTATGTCATAATTTGATTGTAATATAATAATATTATATATTATTCAAAGTTTACAGGGTTTACAAAGCACCTTATTTTGTTAGATCCTCACAGCATCCCTGGGAGGTAGGTAAATTATTATTGTCATTTTATAAAAGAGGAAAAAAGACTGACAGAGTTAGGTCACTCAACTAGTAAGTGTTTGAGTCTGGACTTGATCTCAATTCTCCTCAAATCTAAGTCTAGTGCTGTATCTAGTTCATCATTTATCTTCCTTTGGAGCTACAGGATTCAGGTCAGTATTGATACTATGCTAAATTAGCTGAAGAACAAAGAAGTCAGAAGGGAAGGGTACAAAAAAGTCGTGGTATAGCATAAAAAGTATAAAAGTAGTAGAGCATAGTATAGTGGAAAGAGTGCTGGATATGGAATCGAACACCTGGGTCCACAGAATCACTGAATCACAAAACTGGAAAAGACCTTGGTGACCATCTGGCCTAATCCATACATGAAATGAATCCTGACTCTGTTACTTAACAGTCTGTGTGACCTTGAGCAAATTTCTTAAACCCTGTGGGGCTCAATTCCCTCAGCTTTAAAATGATCAGATCAACCTATAAGTCATCTATAAGGTCCCTTCTAGCTCTGACACTATAATTCCATAGGAACCAACATGAATAGCTCAGAGTAAATGACAGAGACCTTACCAGAAGAAATGATCAGCTTTGAATATGATTCTTTGTTGAGCTTCATGGTAGTGGCCAATGGAGACAAAAGAGACTTGATTGTGTTAGTCAGTCAAGATGTTTAAATCACATGAAATTAAACCAGATTAAAATTTGCCCATGGGTCAGAGGTTCTGCACTCCTGATATATATATGTGTGTGTATACATACTCATAGAATCACAAAATTTGATAGTTGGAAGGGATCTCAGTGACCATTTAGTTCACTAAAAAAGAAATTCCTGCTAGAACATACCTAATGAGTAGTCTTCTAGCTTCTGCTTGAAGTTGCCTATCTCTTGAGGTTGCCTATTCCACTTTTGGGCAGTTCAAATTGTTAGGAAATATTCTCTAATTTGTTTCTTTGTCCATTGTTCCAGAAGTGGGGCCAAACATAACAAGTCTAATCCCTCCTATGCATAAAAGTAATTACATCCTGCCATTCACTCCACCCCTTTCTCCAGTCTGCTCATCTCCAGACTAAATCTAATTCCCTCAAAAAAGGAACTCTCTGAAGATATTCATATTTGTATTCTTATTTAACCTCTCAGATTTTCACCTATGTGCATGTAGAGAGATCATTTAAGATCCAGAAAAGTTAAATGACCTATGTGAGTCCCTGGCAAAACTGAGAGTCCTGGATTTCCTATGTCGTTAACCTATGCTACAGGTTAATATTCTGCCATACAATCTGACTTCTGTTTCTGGGAGTGATTAAATAACCTGTGGGGAAGATCAGTTTACTTTGTCCAGTGCCATGTGATCTCCTTATAAAGGGAAGAGAAGATTTGTAAATTATTCAGGAAACCTCAGGTGTTTTCAACAAAGAGTGACACTGATATACTCAGTAGGTAACTGGAGAACAATTGGAGTATTTCTTGATCCCTGAGCTGGGATTGAGAAAACAATCAGTTCCCAGACCTATAGGCTTTACTGGATCAGAGAACATAGACTCAGAACCTACAGAGACCTTTAGAGATCATCTAATCTAATAATGAGGACACTGAGTCTTTGAAAAGGAAAGTGCCTTACAGAATAGACACATGGCTATTTAATGGTGGAACCTGGACCTGAAGTCAAATCTTTTGATGTTCTTTCCAATATCCTCAAACTGATATTATCACCTAAAATCAGCTAACTTAGCCATCAGGGCCACTCTTTTAGGAACCTGGATATTCAAGGTTTACAGGAAGAGTGACAGATTTTGAAGATACTCAAGAAATTGGTTTTGCCAAAAGAGAGCTGAATATTTTAGAAAGAAAGGATTGGGTCTATTAGTCAATTTAATAAAAATACATAGGATGTTCATTACTTAGAAGGGATGAAGACAGAGGAAACATCAGTTTACCATTGATAAGAGAGATACAGACTGATAGTTTTGATTCTAATTGAGAAATAAGCTATGTAGTGCTATCAATGAGCTCATATGTAGACATGAAAAAACATTAAGTATACATAATAGATACATAAAAGCAGTCTTTCATAGTCCATTATCATTTAATGACTAGATTATCACTGTAGCCTGGCTGGTTTCCTTGCGACAAATCTCTCTCCATTCTAGTGTATCCTCTACTCCACTGTTAAAGGGACCTTCCTGACTTATATGATTTCATGCAAACTTAAGTGAGCAGGATAGGGATGGCATTGTATACAGTAACAGCAATATTATAACAATGATCAGTTGTGAAAGAATTAGCTCCTCTGATCAAGGCAATAATCCTAACTCCATAGAGAGAAATGATCAATTCTGAATCCAAATTGAAACATACTTATAGATTTTTCTTTATTTTTCTTGTTTGGGGTTTGTTTACTTTTGCAATATGACTAATCTGGAAATATGTTTTGAATGACTTCTATGTATAATCTATATCAAATTGAAAAGGAGGGGGGATGGATGGGAGGTAGGGAAGAATTTGGAACCCAAAATATTTTTTGAAGATGTTAAAAATTTTTATAGGTAAATTAGGAAATATTTGACAAAATAAAGTTAAAATATATTTTAAAAACCCAAAAAGAACATATAACAAATAAAATGTTCTTCCTAAAGTGCAGGTCTGAATATGTCATCTCCCTTAAATAAACCCTAACAAGTCCCTCTTACCACTAGAATCAAACATAAAATCCTCATTTAAAAAATGTTTTAATGGTATTTTTTTCCTTAATTATATTTTCCAACAACTTTTAGCATTCATTTTTACAAATTCAATTTATATATCACTTCACTCTGTTTACCTCAGTTTCTTCATCTATAAATTGGAATCAGAAATGACAAAGCACTCCAAGATTTATGCCAAGAAAATCTCAAATGGGGTCACAAAAAATTGGATATAACTGAAAATGACCAATAATACTATTAAACAGCTTTATCTCCCTATCATTGGTACTCTTTTTGCCTAATTCCAACCTTTCTCAGCTTCCCTCTTCTTTGCTTCAGTGAGAATTCAGAAAGTGCCTTTTGATTAAGGCATTTCTTCAGGTAAATGGACAGCAACAATAATCTTTTCTTGAATAAGAATAAAATAGATTAGAAATATGAACCAGTCAGCATCTGGATCAAACTTTTCAGACATGAAACAAAATAAAGGATAGGGCATCTGAGCAGAGTGTGGAAAGGCACAAAGTGGGCTGAGAGATCCAATTACTGATTAGGAAACTTCAACATTAATTCTCAGGACAGAAATCTTTGGTGGGTATCACCCAGGTATATATACCCATCAATTTTCCCATAACACTTTTTAGCATTTGGATAAATACTGTCAGACAAGAATGGAGTCATGAGCTCATCCTTCTTCCTTTTCTCCAATTTTTACTTTAAAAAAATTCACTTCCTTAGCCACATACTTCTTGCTTGAATTATTGCGACTTAACAGAGGTTAAAAAGAACAAAATGAAGAGAACATAATAGTGAATTGAATCAGGTGGAGCTGAAAATGGCCAAACTTTTTCTTCAGCTTAATCGCTTCTAATGCCTAGTTTCTTTTTAGGTTCAAATTTAAACTTTACTTCCTACATAAAACCATTTCTAATTGCCAAAACAACTAGTTACTCTTACCTTCCCCCACCCCATCCTAACAGTTTAACTTGCATGTAGATTTTGAGTATATTCTGTACATATTTTTATGTGTTTAAAGTGTATGTGTGTTGCCTTGGTAAGATGGGTATATTCATTTAGGCTTTCTAAAAAGAGGCCCATGGGAAGGCACTGCTAGAAATCTGGACTTTTTTGGCTCCTCTTCAAAGGAAAATTTGACTCCTGATTGGAAGGGAACAAGAGGTCACAAGGCTGACTGCTCTGTTCTCCTCTGAGGCAGGGTATCTGACAGGAATTATATCTATTTTACCCTCTAGATACTGCTGGTTTAGGGAGATGAATATTTTTAAATTCAAAAGCAGTAAAGATGCTAGTTTTCGTTGATAGCTCTTAAAAGGGAATGGGTAACTCCAAGTTTTCACTTGTAGACTTCACTCCACATCAAATTCTAATTAAACAGAAAACTATAAAAAATGACTAATAAGTAAACCCAGTGATACAAGTAGAGAAGAAACAGGAATCAGAACAATTATAGATACGAATATACCAGAAAATGGACAACATGGATGAACTCTCCTACTGGAGATAATATATCTCAATTCAACAAGAGAGAAGCCCAATTTCATTCAACAAGAAATTCTCTGAAAATCTCTGAGGAGGCAAACTGAAAATCAGGAACATGTTGAGTGCTAACCTCCTCTGTATGTTGACTGCTTCCTGAACATCCCTCCTCCCTTCCCCCACCTCTGTGTCTCTCTCTCTCTCTCTCCCTCTCTCTCTGCTCTCCCTCCCTGCCTCCCTTCCACAGAGCTCTTTATCATTATAATCAATAAAGCCAAACAACCTGCATTTTACTATATATTTTCTGGTAGGAAAAATTCTGCCATTTGTCCTTTGCCAAATGACAAAAACATAGAATATTTGAGTTAGAGAGAGCTTTAGAATGCATCTTAGTCCAATACACTAATTGTAATGTGACCTTCTCTTCTTCCAAGGGCCCTCTAGAGTCCCCATTCATTGCATAAGCTTGCTGTGGTTATTGTTTGTCCTCTCCAGGAGGACCATGACATCAGGGAGAGGATGTCCTGATATTCAAGTGAGTTGGATTTAATTAAGAGAGAGAGGTGCAAAGTCACCAGCCTCACTTTCTTTTCCAGAGTTATCTGAGTCCAGTGGCAAGATATAGTTCAGGAAGACTGAAGATGGCCCTCCCTAAGCATGGAGGTAATCTGGCTACACCTGTGAGCTAGCATTAAACAACAGCTAAGGATGAAGAATTGTGTTTGAGAAGCTCCAGAGACCTCATAGTTCTGTCTCAGGTCATCAAAACCCTGGAGCTCTTACACTTAGTAAACTCATTTTTTTCAGAGGTCCAGAGAGGTCCTAGACTATTCCCAGCTTTTGAAGTCCTGAACTATTTTTTTGTTTTGTTTTCAAAAATGAATACATAACAAAAGCTACCCTTCTAAAGTGAGAAAGCATTAGAATTTTTGAAAATTTTAACAAAGGACTTTTTTCTATGTAGATTCATCCTTGAAGGGGAAATTTAGCTTTTGCATAATGTCACAACTAATATTAATCATAATGAAGCCTTTCATACATCCTTGCCAAGTAACCAAAATTCTGACATCTGTGTAATTCAAGGCTCCTTTTGAACTTGAGGCCCTACATTGACAAAACCTTCTGTCTCCCCTCCCCCTCTTTGGCTTTGCCAGTAAGATTTCTCAAGAAGACAAGAAACATCAATTCTACTTTTTGACTAGGCTAGGTTCCCTATCTCTCCCTCACTAAACAGGGTGGGAAATTCAGCTTTATTAGTCAGTCACATGGAGAACTTTGTCCATGGTCACTTAAACATAAAATGTTAACATTAGAGTCTTAAAGTTATCTAGTTCACTGAACTGTATATATGGATCCCTGCAGGCTGCATATTGACTTAGAAAACCCCATATTAACATTATCTGTTCTATTATAATTTTATTTTGTCAAATATTTCTGATTACATTTTTTTAATGTTAAACATATGCAATTCTTCTATACGTATTTCCACAATTATCATGCTGCACAAGAAAAATCAGATCAAAAAGGAAAGAAAACAAAAAGCAAGCAAACAACAAAAAAGAAGGGGACAATACTATGTTGTGATCCATGTTCAGTCCCGACAATCCTGTTTCTTGATGCAGGTGGATCTCTCCATCACAAGTCTATTGAAACTGGCCTGAATCACCCCACTATTGAAAAGAGCTACATCCATCACAATTGATCATCACATAATCTTCTTGTTGCCATGTACAATGATCTCTTGGTTCTACTCAGTTTCTGATTACATTTTAATCTGTTTCTAGCCATACTCAGGAGTGTTAAGTGCCAGCAGGTGTGAGTTTGATAGCTTTGATCCAGAATAATCTCCCACTTGACACAAGAATCCTTCTCCTTACAGATACTCATATCCTCTGCATGAAGAGCAAGACAGAGGAAATGAGCACTGGATTTGGAGTAAAAGACCTGATTCTACTATATACTACTGTGTGACCCTTAAATCACAGGGCCTCAGGCTTCTCATCTGTGACTCGATGACCTCTAAGGTTCTTTCCAATGCTAAAACTCTAATCCCCAGAACATCTCCAGTAGAGCTCATAATTTTTTGAAGATTGCCCATTCTATTTTTGAACAGTTCCAAAATGTTAGAATTCTTTCCTTTGTAAATCCCAGATCTAACTTCTGGTAATTTTTGGAAAGCTGTTTCTCAGCTTTCTCTAGCTTTCATCACCCACAAAATTTTGCCCTTCCTTTTATTTCCTCAACTTCTAAAATCTTACTTCCTCTAGGTCTTTCCTGAAAGTTGCATTAATTGATCGCCCTATTGTTCCATTCATTATTTGGTGACATCCCAGGACAAAACACACTTCCTTGGTTATCCCAGTATAGGTAGCTAATCTCTCTATTAAAATGTGAGCTGGTTTGTTTTTGCATTTATATTCCTAGTACTTAGCTTAGTACCTGCCATCAAGAAGGCAACTAATCAGAGTTCTCCTCTCTTTTGACTAGTCAAAAATGAATGAATGAGTCAAATATTCATGCATTGGGTAATTCCTTTTCTGACTAGTCAAAAGAAAAATGATAAATTTTGCCTTCCCCATGCTATTGGCTCATCAAATTCTCCTCCCTCCAATCACCAATGAAGTAAGTGCTCTTAAAATAAGAATTGCAATATTAGATCTCATATTAAATTATCTCATCCTGGGGAGACCTAAAATTATAGAATGTTAGAGTGAGAAGGGATCTTCAAAATAATATTATTAACAACAACACTTCTCTCATATGTTAAGAATAGGGGCCAATATAGAGGAATAGTGCATTAGCTTAGATCTCATGCAAATATTTCTGTAATGCCCAATGTCTTGGAGCTCTTTAGCTTTCATGTCCCAATAGGATACCTCACCTCCATCAGCCTCTTCTTTCTGTTCCATTATTTTGTATAAGGAACTGAGATATTATATATAAAGAGCTTTGCAAACTTAAAAGCTCTATATAATGGTCATATTGTCAGAAGCAACAGCTCTCTACCTATCTTTCTCCCACCTGTTAAATGTATTTCAGATAAAGTTCTCTCACATCCATTGGGCTAGATAGCAACATTTAGTTTGGGTATGTTAGATCTAGCCTTGCCCACCCCTAAAAGTATGGTCAATCTACTTTTCAAAATAACATTTTTTTAATCTCCTTTTTTATTTTAGGGATATAATAAAGCCAAAAACAGGGTCAAGGTCAACATTTCTGAATTCTACTCTATCACCACCATGCTTTAGCTCTGTTATTCCCTTTGTTTAAAATATGTCACCTGAAGTCTGGTATTTAAAAGTTATCATGTCTAGGGATCTTCAAGCAATGACTCTATGTACCCAGGATCTGAGAGTCATAGGACCTGGATTGAAATTGAGGGTCTATTACTTATTATTCCTTGGGCAAGCTACTTAAGTAGTCTGGGCATCAGCTTCCCCCTTCATATAATGGGGGAGTAGGATTTGATGATCCCTCAAATCCATTCCAGCTCTAAATCCTATGATCTTACTTTGTCCCTGTTATGGAATAACTCCCTGGAAAACAAAGCTTAAATCTGTCTTTTATAAGCCATTGCTGGTATGAGTTAATCCCATTATCCCCAGGGCATGCACAGGTGAATATCTCTATTATGGGAATCATCCTAGTTCAGGACAAGTTGACCAGATGGTCAGATAGTGATTTTTCAAGCCAAGAATGTCTTGTTTTAATAGATCTGCCCCATAATTTCAGTTTCAATTCACTTTCCTCATAACTTCTAATTTTATATATTCCCAAATAGCTCTCTAAATATTTTTGTTTGCAGGGATTTCCACAATGAATATACAAAGCAATTAACAAGGAAACCTATTTATCCAAATTGATAGAAAAATAGCAATCAGGGGGGTAGCGAGGTGGCGCAGTGAAGAGAACACCAGCCCTGAAGTCAGGAGGACCTGAGTTCAAATCTGGTCTCAGACACTTAACACATCCTAGCTGTTTAGGAGAGAATCTCAGTTCTAACTTACAAGGAAATTCTCTAGTCTCTAATTTAGCAACATAGATGTAGGGATGTGATGGAGACCACCAACTCCTGTCACACTGACTTCTTCTCACAGCTTTTTCCTCCCTTCAGCAACCTGAATTGGGTTTAATATTGTTAATCTCTCTTAAAGATGGCAAGCAGGAGACTGAAGAGACTTGAGTAGCTAATGAGACAGAAGAAATTTCTGTTCTCTGATTCTACCCTACCTTTTGTACAGTTTTGGACATTAATCTCCACCAGTGAGGAAGAAATCCTACCCCAAAGGTCTTTGGAGCTCAGGTTACCCCAATATGATCTCAGCTGATCTGCACAACCATACTGGGAAGTAGGTGTTATTATTAGCCCCATTTTATAGTCGAGGAGATGAAGGACAACAGAAGATAAGTGGTTTGCTCAGAGTCACATTGGTAAGTGTTTGAGCTTACATTTGAGTTTGGATCTTTTTTTCCCCCTGAGGCAATTAAAGTTAAGTGACTTGCCCAGGGTCACACACTCAGGAAGTGTTCAGTGGCTAAGGTCACATTCGAACTCAGGTCCTCCTGGCTTCAGGGCTGGTGTTCTATCTACTGCTCCAACCAACTGTCCTGAGTTGGATCTTCTTGAATCCAGTCTCAGCTACTCTATGGACAACCTAGCTGCTTCTGTGAAAAGTCAGCCACACAATAAACTCCAGGACATAAAATATATTAATACCCTTGTTCTTAGTTACTCATCTATATAAAATTCCCAGAGGAATATGGGAGGTAAACCTGACTGAACCTAAAATAAGCATTCTATGGCAGACATGGAGGGTTTTAGTTGGAGAAGGTTTGAGACAGGAAGAATTTAGAGAATCAAGGAGGTTAGACTTTTCTCAGTTCAGCCTAGGGGTAACAAACCACTCCAAAGTGCAGATGAGGGAGTTAATGGGACCATGTTTATGCTGATCCTAGCTAAAATAGTTCTATATCTATTTAGCTAAAATGCATAACCCTCTAGCTGAACAGAGTATAATATTTCCAGTCCAGCCAGTGCAGTGGCTAAAGAATGTTGTAGTTGCTCATCAGAAAGGAAGTTCAAGAAGTCAACAGAGGGACCAATTCAATAGAGAGTTGGTACTCTTAAAAAGAACCCAGTGGGACAGTAATACATTGTTGGTGGAGTTGAACTGATCCCATTCTGGAGAGCAATTTGGAACTATGCCCAAAGAGCTATTAAACTGTGCGTACCCTTTGACCCAGCAGTGTTTCTACTGGGTTTATATCCCAAAGGGACCTTAAAGGAGGGAAAGGGACCCACATGTGCAAGAATGTTTGTGGCAGCCCTTTTTGTAGTGGCAAGAAACTGGAAACTGAATGGATGCCCATCAATTGGAGAATGGCTGAATAAGTTATAGTATATGAATGTTATGGAATATTATTGTTCTGTAAGAAACGACCAGCAGGATGATTTCAGAGAGTCCTGGAGAGACTTGCATGACCTGATGCTAAGTGAAATGAGCAGAACCAGGTAATTATACACGGCAACAAGAAGATTATACGATAATCAGTTCTGATGGATGTGGCTCTTTTCAACATCCAGGTGATTCAGGCCAGTTCCAATGGTTTTGTGATGAAGAGAATCATCTGTACCTAGAGAGAGGAGAGTGGAGAATGAATGTGGACCACAAAATAGTATTTTCACTCTTTCTGTTGTTGTTTGCTTGCTTTTTTTTTCTTCCTCATTTTTTTTTTCCTTTTTGATCTGATTTTTCTTGTGCAGCATGATATTTGTGGAAATATGTATAGAAGAATTGCACATGTTTAACAAATGTTGGATTACTTGCTGTCTAGGGGAGGAAGGGATGAGGGGAAGGAGAAAAAAAATTGGAATACAAGGTTTTTCAAGAGTGAATGTTGAAAACTATGTTTATGTTTTGAAAATAAAAAGCTTTAAAAATAAAAATTGTTTTAATTAAAAAAAAAGAAGAACCCAGGGGCTAAGCAATTTGCTCAGTCCATCAACAGAAATGGCCTGCCCAGCTTAGCCAGTGTCTGGTGGCAATACAACCAGCCAAGCACTCTTGGCTCTTGCCATTGGCTGCCAGGCCCAGGACAGCAGAAGCAAAAACAAAATGACCTACTTAATGTAGCCTAGCACATCTAAGAATATCAGGCCCTGTTGAGGTGCTGGTCTCTTAGAGAGAAAGTATCAGAAGAGAGAGTCCAGTTAAACAACAGCATGACTTGTCTTGCGGTAAACATCATGAAGACCATTGAGAGAGTATATTGTGGCCCTGTGGTTCCAGAGTTCTTAGTTGCCTTGGCCACATGTGTTTCTGAAATGATAATTAATTTATGAAATTATAAAATTATGAAATTATGCCTGTTTTGGGGTATCACCTGCAAAGACCACAAATGACTGAAAGAAAATGGCTAGCAATTATACTCTAATTAAATACAGAGGAAATGGGGTCAGTGTTTGGAATCATGAAGGCAGCATGGGAAAGATGGAGAGAGGGAGAGCTGAGAGTACCATCTGGAAAACCATGGATTAGAGTTGGAGGCACTCAGGAGCATGGACGTGATGGAAATGGAAGAGCACTGAGGGGTAAAGGGAGTAAAGAGGAAGTAAAGATTTGAGGTCTGATTTTTATGGGGTTTGGGGGGAAATAGCTAAGCTTTTATCTGCACCACCTTGGAGTTAATTCATTAATCTGTCTGAATCATCTCAAAGTTATTGCTAAAACTTTAAGGTTAATTTGTTCACATTACCTCAAAGTTAACAGCACCTTTTGATGTACTTCTGGTCTGGAACTGTGGACATCTGAATTTGTTTGGATTTATGTATCATAAGATCAAGAACCCTGACTGTAGTGCCTAGATGGCTACTGTTGATTCAGCACATATTAATAGAATGTGATTTTTGGTGAAGAGATGATGTGATTTGCACATTTCACTTCTTTGATCTATGGGGCAGTTTGTACCTGACTTCCAGGTTCTCCTTTGCAATCTTATTTCCAGCTATTGCTCCTTTATACTGGCTACTTATAAACTTAATTATTATACTGACTAGAAGGGGATGGGATTGTCAGGTAGACTAGAAAAAGATAAAGTTTGAATACAGTTCCTTATACCTATGGCTCACTCCCATTATATTTGTACCTACTCTTCTCTATCTCTTAGATTGAGAATGCCTCTGGTGCTGTGGGAAATGTTATATAAGTACTGTGTCTGCCGTTCCATTTGCTAAAGAACTAAGTGTGCTAAGTAATTATTAAGAAGCACAACAGTGTGAGTTCATGAGCTAGTGTTTAGGAGGATTACCTCATTCGGGATTACCTAGAAAAAGTGGCAGCAGTCACCACCCTGACAACCTAACCTATTAGTGTTACTATGAGTTGGTCTTAAAAGAAGAGAAGAATTTCAGAAGTGAAATTGAAAGATGGGACTGCATTGTTTAGAAATGACTTCTCAACAGATGGATCTCAAGTTCGCTTTTGAGATCTCCATAGAGATCCTGGAAGTGGCCAATTCTAAAAGCAATAATGACATTCCACTTTTGAACAGAACTTTGAAAAACATTTTCTACATGACAACCTTATAAAGCTATTTAGTTGCAGCAGCAACTGGGGTTGACTAATGCTAATTTGCTTGAACCTTTGGTGAACAGTAAGATTGTGATGGAAAATTCAGCCCCACTCTTTCCTAATAGGAGTCAATAATATCATAAAATATGAGAAGATGGGATATGTTAGGGACAAAGGAAAGGGTTTATATGAACCTAGACACAGAACAAGCAAAGTACTCATTTGATGCAGACTACATCTGATATGCAAGGTAGGACACCAAGTAATGTGTCCCCCTTTTCTTAGTTCATTTAATGAAAGATTTTTTTTTAAATGGAAGTAATCCTCGAAGGGGCAGGCTTGAAAACATTGATTAAAGAGAAAGGCACAGCCAAGAGGAAATATAGCTAAACACCTTTTACCTAACATCTCCAGATCTATAGCATCACCATTGCTATATAAGTATTATCATTTCTGACTTACAAATGGGAAAAGTGAGAAGTGAATGACTGTCCTAACTGCATACCTAGGAAGTATCAGAGCTGAGACTCCAATTCAAGTCAACTTAATTCTAAATTCAGTAACCTCTCCACCTGTCCCATTGCCTCTTATTTCATTTGCTCACAGCTTTTGACCTGGCCTGGCTCTGCCTGGAAAACCTCCAGAAAGCTGGCCAGCCTTCTGCTCACAATTGCTTTAGTTCAGTTGTTTCTAAGAATGAGATCTAGATGGGGTACCCTTTCAAGGTTTTTTCCTACCCCTATGATTACTGACAAAATTCAGTTTAACATAAGAAAACACTAACAATGTGCTTGTGAGATATTGAGTGAACCATCATTGAGAAGTGTTCACATAAATGCTCAATGATCACTTGTTGGAGATGATGTGGAGAGATCCTTCCTTCAGATAGGGTTAAACTGGATGATCAATTACCTCTGATGAGGCAATGCTGAATCTCCTCATCTAGGGCTATTAATGTTCAAACCTTTATCTGCTGAATGAAAATAAAGATTTTTTTAAAAATTTCTTTCAGTGTCTCGCTGCTTCAGGTAACATATGAGTTAGTTCACCTTTATATTTAGGGTGGAATTATACATAAAGGCTGAAAGGCTATTAGAACTCCCAAACACTAGAAATTATTTTTTCCTTTTCTTTTTTTGATTAGGTTTTTGCCACAAATGGGCATCATGGTTAATATCTAAAAATAAACCATTGTGTCAAGAGGGCATTGTTTGACCTTAATAAAAACCTTGTCTTTCATAAGTTTTACTTTCTTTGCTTTCCTAATTGCCTTTCATATCTTTAAAACCCTTAATAGCTGCCCTCCAGAAGGCATTACTAAACTGCTCACTAGCCTAACCAAAAGTGGATGAAGTCAGGCAAATTACTTCATGAACTGACTTTCATTGTAAGTAAAGGAGATAATACATTTGTGAGCTATGTTTCAAGGCTCTTACTTGTCTGGAAAGTATAGAGAAAAAGATATAGGGAACTGTATTGTTGTCTTAGATATAGTGATGTCACTGGAAGGTTCTATCCCCAGAACAAAGAAATTCTTAGCCTGTTTTGGGTCACTTTGGCATTCTGGGTCCCTTTTCAGAATAGTGTTTTTAAAGATACAAAATAAAAAACACATAATTACAAAAGAAACTAATTATACTGAAATACAGCTATCAAAATATTTTTTAAAAACAAATTTATAGATTCTAGGTTAAGAATCCCTGACACAGCAAATTGGAAGAAGTTTAT
Organism: Myrmecobius fasciatus; assembly: GCA_023553655.1. Classification (NCBI taxonomy): domain Eukaryota; kingdom Metazoa; phylum Chordata; class Mammalia; order Dasyuromorphia; family Myrmecobiidae; genus Myrmecobius; species Myrmecobius fasciatus. Next base: position 98,320 of record JAJPUD010006443.1, read on the forward strand.
TTGAGATAATCTCATAGCCAATATCCAATCTCTTTCCAAGTCTTGGTATCTAAATATTCTTATTATCTAAAAGTCCTTGTTTATTGAAAAGGGCGGTGACACTATAGTTTAGGAAGATCAGTTTGATAGCTGAATAAAAGATGGTCTGGAGGGGGAAGAAACTTGAGACAGAGACAAACCAAGAGGATATTGCCATAGTCCTGGTGTAAAGGGATAAAGGCCTTCATCATGGTGGTGGCAATGTCAGGGGGAAATATATAAAAGATACAAGGGCTTGGAAAGAGACTGGATGTATGCTATGAGTAACCACATACAAAAACTCACCAGTGGGTAGGACAGGAAGAATACCCAACTTCACAATGCATTCTGAGTCAGTAACTGTGCCCTACTCCTGCCCCCCTGCATCCCTGACACCCCATCTGCCTGCAATGACTGAACATTATATCCATAATGATAGTGAGAGTGTTCTCATGGGATTGGGGGTAGGGGTTGAGGAGAGTTTACTCCTGGAACTTGATTTCTTCTAACAACATTTTCGACCAGTAATGGAAAAGACCCAGAGATGGTACTGTTTCTTCCTTCATCCCCAAATAAAGAATTCTTCTCTGTTCCCTTCCATTTTTTTAGTCAACCCAAGTCAAAGTGTTTTTCTAACACCAAATTCCAAGTCAAGTCAATAAATATATAAGCATTTACTATGTGCTTGCCACTATGAAAGTTGCTAGGGATACAAAGAATGTGAAAACCATGGTCCCTTCCCTCAAGAAGCTCACACCCCAGTGGCAGAAACAATATGTAAATAACAATGTATAAACAAGGTAGAGACAAATATTTATCCATATCAATAGATAGAAAATAGATAGATAGATAGATGATAGAATAATTTCTAAGTAATTCTGAAAAGAAAGAAGGCACCAACATTAAAGCGACATGGGAAAAGGAACAAAGGAAGAATTTTATCTGAGATTTGAAGGAAGCTAGGAGGGAATGACAAAAAGGGAAAGCATTCCATGTATGAGACACAGCTGGTGAAAATGCCAGAATTAGGAATTAGAATGTCTTGTGCAAGAAATGACAAAGGCAATACATAGAGCAGAAGAGAGGAAGAGTGTAAGAATGAAAACGTGGGAGAGGACAGGTTATGAAGAGATTTAAAAGCCAAACAAAATTTTTATTTGATCCTGGAAGTAATAGGAAGCCACTGAAGTTTATTGAAAAGAAGGATAATGATAAGGAAGATCAGTTTGACAGGTGAACAAAAGATGGTCTGGAGTGGGAAGAGACTTGAGGCAGAGAGAGATAAACCAAAAGGATATTGCAATATCATGGGTATAAAGTGATAAAGGCCTTCCTTCACCATGGCAGTGGCAATGTCAGGGGGAAAATATACAAGAGATTGAAGGACTGGGAAAGGGATGATTGGAAAGACTGTGCAGGTTTGGGGAGGGAGGACTCTAGGGTGATATCAGGTTGTGATCCTGAGTAACTGGAAAGATGGTTTTACCCTTGACAGTAATAGGAGCATTAGGAACAGGGAAAAGTTTTAAGAGAAAGACACCGAGTTTGATTTTAGACATGTTGAATTTGAGGATTCTACAGGACATTCAAGGAAGATGTTCAGTAGGCAGCTGGAGATGTGAGAAGGAGGTCAGGAAAAAAGCTGGGGCTATACAAAAAGATCTGAAAAATATCAGCAAAGAGGTGATAACTAAATTCATAGAACTGGTGAGATCAGTAAGAAAATAATACAGGAGAAGAGAAACCAGAACTGAGATTTGGGAGATATCCAGGGTAAGTGGGCATGACCTGGATGAATATACAGCAAAAGGAGACTTAGAAGCAATTGACAGAGAGATAGGAGAACTAGGAAAGAGCAGTATTGTGAAGAACTAGAGAGAAGAGGGTATTGTCAAAGAGGAAAGGGTAATCTACTGTGTTACAACTTAGAAAGGTCAAAGAAAGATTTTCTTTGGATGATTAGGCCTTTTTCACAAATGGCATCATAAGTAGGATCTAAAAATAGAACACTGTGGAAAGAGGACATTGTTTGACCTAATTAAAAATCTGTCCTTTGTAGATTTTACTTTCTTACTTTCAGGATTGAGACAGAGAGGTTGAAGATTAATAAGAGAGTGAGAATGAGGAGGGGGGATGGAATCACTTGGGCATGTTTGCCTTGGCAAGGAGGACTACATCTTCATGTGAGAATGGGGTGAAGAAAGATTGTAGCAGAGAACATCTAACTTCTGTAACTGCTGCAATTTATATAATCCCTCTTTCTCTTCCCCTCATGTTTCCCTCTAAAATAGAGATGGGGGAGGAATTATGTTTTACTGACATCCCCCATAACTTTTACTAATCATTGTGATAATCATCCCCATTTCCTAAAAAATAATGAATCCTCCCAGATTTACAAACCAATTAGGGATAAAATAAGTTGTCATGTAGATTTTTTCTCATTTCTTCTTTAATGCTCAGTTAAAACTACCTGAATGTTTATAAAAAAAGAATAAAAGGGACACATTTTGTAAGTATAAAGGTAAGTAAAAAGTATAAAGCTGGATAATCCATTTAAAGTTAGACATAATTCTAGGCCTTCATACCTTAACCAAGTGAGAATATATTAATTAATTAATTAGCCAATTAATCAATTAATCTGAGACTTTAGACTAAATGGCTATAGTCCTAGAAAGCCATTAGATGAACTGGCTGACACTAAAAAGGAACTCTGTTCCAGTTGATTGAGTAATTTAGCAATGCTGCTCTGGGGGAAATTGTCAAACTCCACAGGGATTGCAGACAAACCAGATTAAAGTGTAATTGGGAAATGTTTAATAAACAAAAAATTCAATAGACATAGATAATGTTAACTTGTGGCTTTCTAATCAATATACACTCCTAGGGACTTAATCAGAAGATTTGAATCAAGTGGTGAACTAGGAGAGAGTATTCCTTTTAAATCCTTGAAAGATGATATGGAGGAGCACCCAAGTAGGGGCATGATATAGTCATATCATGATATAGAGATTATTTTGGATCTGCATTAGAGGAAAAATTGGAAATAGCAATTAAATTAAGACAACTCTGAGGTACCACTACACACCTGTCAAATTGGCTAAAATGACAGGAAAAGATAATGACGAATGTTGGAGGGGATATGGGAAAGCTGGGACACTGATACATTGTTGGTGGAACTGTGAACAGATCCAACCATTCTGGAGAGCAATTTGGAACTATGCTCAAAAAGTTATCAAACTGCATTAAAAAAAAAGCAGTGTTTCTATTGGGCTTATATCCCAAAGAAATCATAAAGGAAGGAAAGGGACCCACATGTGCAAGAATGTTTGTGGCAGCTCTTTTTGTAGTGGCTAGAAACTGGAAACTGAATGGATGCCCATCAATTGGAGAGTGGCTGAATAAATTATGGTATATGAATGTTATGGAATATTATTGTTCTGTGAGAAACGACCAGCAGGATGATTTCAGAGTGGCCTGGAGAGACTTAAATGAACTGATGTTGAACAAAATGAGCAGAACCAGATCATCATTATACACGACAACAATACTGTATGATGATCAATTCTGATGGACATGGCTCTCTTCAACAATGAGATGTTTCAAAGCAGTTCCAATTGTTCAGTGAAGAAAGCCATATACATCCAGAGAGAGGGATGTGAAATGTGGACCACAACACAACATTTTCATACTCTGTCTTGATGTTTGCTTGCATTATGTTTCCCTTCTCAGGTTTTTTTTTTCTTGTAGATCTGACTTTTCTTGCACAGCAAGATAAATGTGGAAATATGTATACACATATTCGATTTGTCAAGTATTTTAACATAATTAACATGTAGTGGACTTCCTGCCATCTAGGGGAGGAGTGGGGACTAGGGGGAAAAATTTTGTAACAGAAAGCTTTGTAAAGGTCAATGTTGAAGGATTACCCATACATATGTTTTGCAAATAAAAAGCTTTAATAAATAAAAAAAATTAAATAAAAAGATTAGTTCAGTTTTATCTGTGTTGAGTTTGTTGAATGTTTAGAAGGTAGAAGACCTGGACTTTATAAGAGAAACTGGGTTTGGTTATATGTATTTAAGAGTCACCTGGGAAAAAGGAATATATAAAGTATAGCTATTATATATGACATATATAAAAATTGAATCTATGGGGGTAAGCAAGATTACCAAGGGATAGTGTGTCTGGAGAAGAGTGTTTAAGATAAACCAATACTTAAGGAGAACAATGTCATTTAGAGGTTCAAAAAGGAGAGGTCAGAGAAATAGAGCTAGGAAGAGAGCAGCACCAGAACAGAAGATAAAAGAAATGTAAAGAGATTATAAAGCAGTATGAGAAGGTCAAGCAGGATTAAGACTGAAGAAAAATTGGGTTAAACAATTAAGAGGTTATTGGTGACCTTGGAAATAGTAGTTTCAGTACTTGGAGAGGTTTTTTTGGGGGTACATTTTTCTTTCTTTCTGTGAGGAAATAAACAGGAAAATGGAATAATTCTGATCTCTCCAACTCTTCAGTCCAGGCTAATTTGTTGAGATCCTTAAAGAATATAAAATGGTTGTCATTAACACCCAGCTCAAAGGCTTGTCTTTTCCAATTCCTCTTAACACTACTTCCTTCCGTCTATTATCCTGTTTATTTTGCATATATTTAACTTATTGATACATAGCTGTTTTCCTCCCTCATTAGACTGAGTTTCTTGACAGCAGGGACTGTCTTTTACCTTTGTCTTTGTCTTCCTATGCACTAGACTTGGTATACAGAATAGACACTTAATATATGAATGTTGGCTGACTGACCAAAGAGTGGAATAAACATTTTATTTTCCTCTTATCTGCTGCCTCAGAGAATGTTTATTATACTGAGGTTTATGGTGAAATGTGAGTTAAACTGCTGAGCAAGCTCTGAATGCCTTGAAGATATTACCAGCCAGATTTTAACAAGGGGGATCAGAAGAGACAGACCCATACTCAGTTGGAGCATTGCCTTTGCTGCTGTGCTTGGGGTGGAGTGGGGCTTTGGCAGACATTCAGTGTTCAAAAGAGACCCAGGTCAACCATGAATCACTTCAACTGGGAATTGATAACTGCACTTTTCAAGTGCAGTCTGCCTCATCAAGTGTTCTTGGAGGTGATAAACTTGTTGACTATGGTCAACAATTATGGTCACTATGACTATGGTCAGACCCTAGAGGCTCTAGATTTAATTTAATTTTACTTAATTTAATTTGATTCAACTAACATTTATCATTACTTAGTATTTGCAAAAGACAACAAAGTGACAGATGGAGAGTGCTGGGCCTGGGGTCAGGAAGATTCATCTTCCTAGCTGTGTGCCTCTGGACAAGTCACGTGACCCTGTTTGCCTTAGTTTCCTCATCTGTGGAATGAGCAGGAGAAGGGAATTGCAAAGAACTCCAGTATCTTTGTCAAGAAAACTCCAAATGGGGTCAGGAACAGTTAAACATGACTGAAAAACCAACTGAATGAATACACAATAGATTTTTGTGAAGAAACAGTATAGTGGTAAAGCAAATGTTGAAAACCATCTGATGATTTAAGAAACACAAGGAATTATTTAGGGAATTGGGTAATTTAAACCAGAGAAAATAAGATTTTGGGTAAAAGGGAAAAGATATGGTGGTCATTTTCAAATAAGATGTGTACTGTTCTAGAGGAAAAAACTAGGACCAATGAGTAAAAGTAAATATTAGTTCTATTCAACACAGCATTTATTAAGTACTTGAGCTAGTAAATTGTGGGGAATACAAAGATTAAAAAATGACAGTTTTAACAATCAATGACTTTTTAACAGCTAGAATTGTCCAAGCACAGATTTGACGTCAGTCTCCTATTTAATAAACTCTAGTAGTTCCTTATTACATCTAGGATCAACCATAAACTCCATTGGCATTTAAAGCTCTTCACAGGGTTGTGGCCAGTTTATGGTCTTATTATGGGTTACTCTTCCCCATTCACCTACTCTGGTACAGGTAGACTGGTCTATCTCCCATTTCCATACTTTCAGGTTATGGGGGTACTTCAATATCTGAAATGAATTTCTTCCCTAACTCCACCTCTTGGAACAGGACATACCTTTAAGTTTAACGTGTTATTAATATAAGACAATAAATCAAACCCTGATTTGTAACATTTGCTGGTTTCTGAAGTGTAAATGCTCATACTGAAAATTTTAGCTCTCTGGAGCTCTGACACATTTGTAAGGAGAGAAAGTACTAGTATTAATGGGGATCAGGAAAGATTTCTTGCAGAAAATAGGACTTTAGCTGAGTCTGGAAGGAAACCAGAAGTATGGAGATGGAGATGAGGAAGAAGAGAGTGCTAGACTAGAAGAACAAGTAATGAAAATGCTTGTAGTCCTGAGATAAAGTGCAGGGTGGCTAGTGTTCCTGCATAGCCTAGTAGCATCTGTGGAAGAAGGAAAGGAAGCCAGGTATAAGACTGGGACGGAAGAAGCAGCTAGGTGATGGGCAGCTTTAAAAATCAGAGGAATCCTGGAGGCAGTAGGAAGCCATTGGAGGTACGCGGGGGGGGGGTGACAGGGGCACTTTAGGAAGAACAATCTGACAGCTTTTGAAAGGAGGATGGACCCAGTAAATTCAGAGAGATGCTACAAAGTTAAGATCAGCAGGATTTAGAAACAGATCGGATATGAGGTGAGGGGCGAGATTAGGATGACTCCTAGGTTTCCAGTGCAGACGACTGGAATGGCAGTGCCCTTAACTAATAAAGTTAGGAAGAAGGGAAGGTTGGAAGGGTTAAAGTGACCATTTTTGGATATACTGAATCCAAGGTGTCTATAGGTTATGAATCCAATTATATGGAAGTGAACTGGGCAGTGGTCAGAAGAGAGGTAAAGCTTTTCTTGTATTCCTAGCACCTAACACAATGATTATTGATTGTGAGCTCTTAAGTCACTGGAAGCTCTTAACTAGAAGGTGGGCTGCAAAGTTGGACTGCATGAGTTCTGATATCCTTTCCAATGTAATGAACTTAACAGGTAGCAAAATCTATATTAATCATTTTTTTCATTCCTACTGTATTTTTTTGTTTGTTTTGTTTTTTGCTGAGGCAATTGGGGTTAAGTGACTTGCCCAGGGTCACACAGCCAGGAAGTGTTAATAAGTGTCTGAGACCAGATTTGAACTCAGGTCCTCCTGACTTCAGGGCTGGTGCTCTATCCGTTGCGCCACCTAGCTGCCCCATTCCTACTGTATTTTTTTCTTTTACATGCCCACCTTTGTTTTTACCATCTTAGCAAGTTCCTTCTAAGAGCTTCCTTTTGTCCATGGCTTTAGTTTACAAATCACTTTCATTTTCCTCACAAAAACCCTGTGATGGGTACAAGCCGCTTCATTTTACAAGGCTCCAGATGTGCTCATGGTTGTGCAGCTGGTAAAATTCAGACCCACGACTCCAACCCCAGCATTCTGATTTCAAACCCAGCCTAAAATGACTCAGTTCCCCATAGAGATGAGCTTGCAACACCCTGCTCCTTTCTGGGCACTTTTCTTCTGTTCAGCTCTTGCTCTGAACAGACTGACATCTACATTTTCTGAAGGCATTAGCCATTTAAACTTAAAAGGTGAGCCCATTTTTGCTCCCATCTGAGGGGCAGACGTCTGACCCTGGAAATCTCTGGATTTTACTGTCCTTTCAACCGACTTGGGCCTGCCACAAACTCTACCACCTTCCAACTAGGGCTAAGGGAACTGATCAAATCAATCTGACCATTCTGTAAAATGGGAGTCAACTGGCTACCCATTTTACTCAACTCCAATGATTTCCCAGACCCAAACACCTTTACTTGGGAGCCCTTTTTGTGGTCTCCTTTGTTAGAATATAAACTTCTTGCTGTGGCTTTTGTATTTGTATGTCCCTTTAGCGTGGAAGACCTTGTGGACTAATGCTTTAACTAAGTATATCAAGGCTTCTAGGAATAATACCTAGTAGACAACTTTAAAGTTAGTGTTGCTCTTTTCCTTTTAAAACAAATTCATTTGGAAATCCAAAAGGTTTAATTTTTAGAGACTGGCTATATGATCATTTGTATTTCAGAAAAAATATATTACTTTAGCTCTTCTGAGGATTTGCTCATTGGTGAACAGGTAAGAAACTAATTTAATACTCAGTGAATAACCAGTGAGGTGCAAACCATATGACATACTGAAGATTCATTGCTCTCAGTGGGGGTAGGGTGGGGAGGCCCAAGTCCTTCTGATCAAGACATAGGGTAACTGGGTGGTGTCGCAGATGGGGCAGTGAGCCTTGAGTCTAAGATCTATATTCAAATCCAGGCTCATACACTTACTATGTAATCCTGGGTAAGACATTTAAATCCCTATTTGCCTCCGTTCCTCATCTGTAAAATGGGAACACAAAGGAGAAGGAAATGCCAAACCACTCTTTATTTGCCAAGAAAATCCCATGGACAACTCCACAAGGTCACAGTCAAGACACAACTGATTCAACAATAATATATTAATCCAAAGAACAAAAACAATCTGGCTACTCGGCCTTTCTAGGAGAAAAAAACATTTGGCCTTATGCTGAACACCATGCTTACTGGTATATGTGCATATTTTATATATGCATGTGTGTAGACATGTATGTGTGTATGGACATACATACATATACAAATTTATTATTTAGGTGGCCTTGCTTATTATACCTCATGGTGGTATGTCCTCTTGCCTCTGGTCCAAAACAAGTACTAAGATGACAAAGAAGATTAGTCAACATCCTGAGAGGTAAAAATTTATTGATTTATATTATATATCAGCATGTTATGATATGGTCACACCTGGTCATACAGCTGACTTTATCTTATAGCCAAAAGAGGGATTTTTTTTCCTTTTAAAAATACATTTTTTTTTTCAGCAGGAACAAACATTTGTAAAACAATCATATTCATATTTAGGCGGGAAGTAAAAACAATGGCTTTTTTTCCCCCAAACTCATGAGGAACAGGGCTGGTCAGCAACAGATCTCTTCATGCTTTAGCATTTGCTTTCAGGCTCCTTCCCCCAGTTGTTCTGTACCTTTCACAGAAACATCTACACAAGAGAAAAATCCCCCCCCCCAAATAATGACCTAAATCCTGACCCAAAAGAGGTAGACTGAACTGAACATTATACACTCATTGGGTAGGTTGTGGAACATGCTTCAGTCCGTTTGAGTTTTCAATGGGCTCAGATTTGTTGCCTGTAACCAACAAATCTGATAGATCTTTCAAGTGTTCAAACCAACATGAGATACACATTTATGAATTTACTTGGCTTTGATCAAGGAATCTGAAAGTAGATGAGTAAACTGAGAATAGTGGCTAATAAAGCTCTTCAGGAATAGTTCCGAATAGTTTATTTTTCTAAATCATAAGAAGATGCAATATCACTCTAACATTAGTGTTCTCATCTTTTAAAATCCCCTTGCCTAGAAAGAGGAATTTTTGTGATGAGAATCAATTTTCCTGAGAACTCTGAATGGAGCAAATGTGAGAAATGTAAGACACTACCAAGAGTTAAAGAGGCCAAGAACAAAAGCAAAAATGGGCTTTTCAAACCAAGAACAATATTGTGTCATATGATCTAATTCAGGCTGCTGGGGGCAATCAATTTACAATTTTTCCATTATGAACTTTACTCAAAATCCCAATGCAAAAAATAGCAACCCCCCAAAAAAACCCAGAAACAAAACCCACACAACACCAAAATATCCCATTCGACTAAGAAGAATTAGAAGCACTTTATCTTGAAAATCAACTTTATTTTCTTGCACAGTTAAAAAAAAAATAGAGCCAGCTATTAATTTCTGTTGAGAAAAGGTTTTTTGTTTTGTTTTGTGTTTTTTTTTGTTTATGTGATTTTTTTTTTTGGTATTAACATGAAATTTCTGAAAAGGTGATCTGGATATTAAGATCATTTAAAATTCATTAATAAAACAGATCCACATGTGACCAGCCCTTTACAAAAGTTAATTAGTCACAACAGCCTTACATTCATTCTTATCATACAGAACAACATGCAAATAACACACCAAGGAAAAGGGAAAGGTCAAACAGGCTAAAGTAAACAATATGGCATTAGGAAAACTAAAAATCCATTTTATAAAATAAACACAATTTTGTAATAACCTTAAAAGCAATGTCTTTTAATACAACAGTGGTTCAATGTATAACTGTTTCATTACCCAATTAAAAAACAGAAGTTACTGTCAAATGCATAGACTCCTTAACATGTAAAGAATTTGTGCATCAGTTATGTGTTCAACAGTTTTACACAATAAAAATAAAGCCATTGAAAACATGTGTGCATACTTTGCAACTAGAATACAAGTTTTATTTTGCTCTTTAAACTGTTTTTAAAAAATACGAAATGTAAAAATCCACAAATATGTAATTTTGCAAAAAAAAAATCCGTATTGTTATCATTCATATGGCTCCAATCACCTTCCCCTGACAGCTTAGCACCCTCAGTTAATTTCCAGGGCCCAGATCCTTCTAGTTAGGGAGTGGTGCAAAATGGTTGAAGTAAAGTACCAACCAATGCTTACTCCAAAAGATCCCCAGGCTTCTCTGTGGTTTAGATATCCCCCACTTAGGTGGTTTTGGTCCCAAGCACATTCTACTTTACTTACATATAAATTGAATCAATGTACCTGTGGGCCAAGCCCAGTACTTGACTTTTCTTCTTTTTAACAGAGGTAAATTAACAGCACTGCATGGCAAGAAAACAGATCATTTTTACTTTTTGCTCTACCTGAAGTAGAGCTGAATACTATCATCATGGTAAAGTACATTTCATTTTCATTTCAGAAAGAAAGAAGGAAAAAGAAAACAATTAAATCTTCCTATTTAGCAGTGCAAATAATTTTTCTTAAATATCAACACAAATCCATCTCCTACTTATCATGATTGAAGATTATTTATTATAACCAAGTTTAAATATTACAGACAGAAGTATTTAGTGAAGTGATTGTCAAAAAAGAAAATTACTTAGACAAATCTACATGGGGCAGAATGAACATACATTCATAAAACAAATTTCAAAGGCATTAACTATTAACAGAATGATGTACCGCAGAAGTTTATATTTGCTGATTTAAGATTTCAGTTTAATGAAACAGTTTGAGAACAGTTTTAATACAGCCAACTCTAGGTTATTCAGGAACTGATTAAACAGTGCGTGGATTATTCATGCTTGTTGTTTCTCCTCTTATGGTTGCCATTTGTTCATTTAAGTGCTCAGTAGCACATTCACAAATACATGACCAGGGAAGCTACAAATCAAATCAGTTTTGTTCTTGTAGCACTAAAGGTTTGACTAGAGAGGAGACTGAAACTAAAAGATATAGTACATTTTTGGATTATCTGTGAATTTCAAATATCCAGATAATAAACAAGGTTTGGCTGTAATGAAGAAATTACCCAATCATATAGACTTGAACATACAAACTACCTTTAAAAAAAGACCTATTGTCTAGAAACTCATAACTAAATGTAGTAGGGTAACCTGTTTCCCCTTTAAACCTTTATTACTTTCTTCAATTTACCCTCAAGCCTCCCCTGGATAATGGGTTTCTCCACAGCAATGCACCTAAACCACCAACAACTGATTCTAAAAGTGACAGTCAACTGGTGTATTTAGGTCACTTTTGTAGTCACTGAAACCAAGTTATTGGTCCTACCAATAGGAAAATGATGCTCAGGACTATCCAATTTCTAGCAGTACACACTGATCTCTGTGGAGGTGATCTAGGTAGACCAAATGAACTGCAACTGCAGAGGAGGCAACGCTCCACAGGGTAACTTACACTGGTAAGCTCCCAACAATTTCAGCTAGCTAGCAGACTATTTCCTATAAGCTTTGTAATGCTTTGTCTTGATTAAGTGTGAGTCCTTTGAATTTCCTTACCCTTCAACACAAAAACTATACTGCAAACTAGAAAGTTTTATTCAGTTTGGTTTTTAAAACAACAACAACAACAGAAAACACCCTGATTACCAGAGGAAGGAACACTGATTCTCCTTTCACATTCTTTAGTGCAGGTAGGAGAATGCCACTCATTGAGAAAGAAACTACAATCAGTGCTCTGAAACAAACATCTTTTACAAACAAAAGAGAAAGATATGCTTTAAGAAGTTATTGGGTCAATTGTATGCCCACCTATACATTGCCCATACCCACCATGTAAGTAACTGGCATATCTATTTGTCTTGTTTGACCCACTACTATGGAAAAGTGTTATATTCCAGAATGGAGCTTCTTAAGATGAATGCAATCATTTAAAGAGTGTAGCTTTATAGAACACTTTTTTTCAACTGAGAAAATCAGATTTTTTTTTTTAAATAATGGTCACAACTACATTATTCTGGAGGAGGAAACCAACAGAATATGGGTCTGCATATGATCACCGGCATATGAAGGAGTACAAACAGAATTTACTTTCTCCTTCTTTCCTTAAGTGCCTCTAGGGTGAGCTATGTGTTGTGTGTGTGTGTACTGTCATTGTGTATGGACACTCAATAAAAAGCTAGATTTCAAAATTTCATCTCATAATGAACATTTCTCAAACTAAGAACACCAACATTTCTGCATTTTGCCAATAGCAGTACTTCCAGTCAATGAGGTATTTCAGTTACTGCGTTATGTTCTTTGTTACATATGCACTGAGTTACCTTAAAAGATGAAGCTATTGTGGGCTTATATTTGGTGTTAACTAATTTTTCCCACACAAGTGAGGGGAAATTCACATCTTTCTATTTTTTTGGTTTACTTTAAATGGAAAATATTTAGTTTTATTTTTATCTTATAGACTACCTATCAAAACTGGTATTTGTGTGATTAGAGCCAACAGGGGAATCTACGTTGCCAACAGCACAGAATACTACAACTGACTTACTTGGATCTTAATAATTTTACAATTCCAAACCACAAACACCCAGTAGCTTAACATCTGGCATTTAAACTATGTACTGATGTAGCTCTTTTGTAGAAAGAATTTTGGTTCTATCACGAGGTAAATCACACAAACAGGATGACAAGAACTAGATTTTCTAGGAATCAATAAGAACTGTACTACTTTAAAAGCTTTTGGAAGAAAAGAGGCTGCATTTGCACTAGCTTGCCTCCTAGTTAACCTTCCTTCTCCTGAGACTAGTAACTACTTTTGATATGGTGAAAATAGTGCTGTTTGTACAGATATCTAGAGGGCTATGTTTGTACCTTGTCACAGGAGATTGAATAACTTCCTATCATTTTAAGCCAGTGTCTGGCTCTAGCTATTATTAGTTTTCTATTCAACTAACTAGTCTATTTTCTCCCTAAACAGAACATATATAGTTGTTTGGCATTACTTGTTTTAATCCCCAAATGTATTTAGTGTAGCACATCAAAATGGGAAAAAAATTCCTCAGAACAAAAGGCTTCTGAGCTCTCTGTCACATCTGCTGCGATTCGGTCCCCAAAGCGCAACCATGCTGAAGAGCATCAGCACCCAAGGAAACCTTTGGAGGCAGCTTAGGACTCTCAGGAAACCCAATGGTTGTAACAAATTCAAACCATCTCAGGCCACAGACTTTTCCTTCACTGTATTTGAATCTCTTAAAAGTGCATTTTGCAAGAGATAATCCATGAAATGTAAAGATCAGAAACCAAATGACAAGACATTTTTTCCCCTCCCTTGGAAATGGGAAAGCAATAGCACGTGTAAACATGATGGTGGAAGATAAACAAAGTAGAGGCTGAGAGAGCTGAGGCTAATCTCTCTTGTTGTTTAAGCACACCCTAGTACCATTAGGCCTAATGAGCACTCATTTTTCCAGAGAATGTCTGACACTATATTTCACTTAGGTATGTCTAGGAATGTTTTTTTTTTTTTTTTTTTTTTTACATTTTTTGTCTAAAAATAGAAACTGATGACCAAGAAACAGTTATGCAGGAGGCCCCAACTGCTCCCAGAAATTGAATGTCAACATAACTTCAATCAGTGGAAACAAGGGATTTCTAGAACACTGGTAGTACAGACTATTGGATAAGAGGAAAATTGAGCTTTCTAAACTTAAAAGTTTCCAAGTATATTCAGTGGAGATATAATTTCTCTTAAGTCTTCCAGAATGATGTTATAACCTCCTCTTCTGCCAATAGCATGTTTGTGGTATGTTTGTAGTATAGTATACCTTTTAAAAACATGGAAAGTTCTTAAAATACATTAGCAGGTCATTATATTACTGATCCTCACTTTTAGTAAAGTTTTAAAATTTCCCCAAAGTGGGATAAAAATTAAGCTGGCCATCCAATTTCCTTGACTTGCGTATATTCTCATTTGCACATGTAATATAATGCACATTTGCAAAAGCCTAAACTCTTATGGTGTCCATAGGTCCCATTCAATTCCTAGAATAGGCAATGATAAAAATATTGTAGAATGTTGTACCACATATAGCCTGATAAAAATGCTAAGGACTGTATGAAAAATAGCCACAAGTTGTTGAGAGTCATCTCCTTAGAAATGGCTTTCTTCTGGCCCATTAGGGGAGGAAAAGCTCCTAAAAGAATAAAGCAGAAAAGTTAATCAATTTGTGTGATAGCAAGTTTCCCGGAAAATGTCATTACCATCCTCACAGCCAAAAAAGTTGGTAGATCTAATGAATTTAATGTAAAGCATCTTTTTTATTTTGAGGCTATCTTTAATAATCAATCCTGCTGTTTCCATAACATTTTACCTAATATTTTTGTCAAGAAATAAGTGAATTATATATACTTTGTCTTTCAAAATAAGATATTACTCTGTAGAAAATACTTTAATTACATAAAGGGAAGGATGAAGAGGTAAAAAAATGTACTTATTTTCTGAAATGGTCACTACCACTTGAAAGTAATTATTTCATCATTTTTATTATATTCTTTACCTTTTTCAACATTGTTTGATGTTTGTTATTAATCTAATGGGCAACGTGAACCATAAGAATACCTTCTGATTTTAACAAATTTATAGCAAACACCTTTAAGTTCCATAATTTATTCTCAAAAGAAGCCTTTAGAATTCTGTATACAGGATATACAGAGAGACCTATTTTAGTTTCCATTTTTCAACCCATCTGTCTCTGGTGTTCATCTTCCATTAGAATAAGCCCAAGAATTGTAAGTCCAAAAATGATTTTCAGAAATGGCAGCTACATTGCTTGGGACAAGTGCCAAGAACAGACTTCTGCATTGTTCAAAAAAATACTGAATAGGCAGTATTTTTATCTCAGTGCAATATTCTAACTTTCCCATATGGTATTGTATAGCAGATAAAATGTGGGACTTGGAGTCAAGGGTCTTGAGTTTGAATCTTGACTCAGACATATTACTAGTTGTGTGGTCTTGGGCAAGTCACTTAACTTGTAACAAAGTCAACTTCTTCATCTATAAAAATGGGAGCAAAAATAGTACCTACCTCACACAGTTCTCATGATGACCAAGTGAGAGAACATATGTAAAATGATTTGAAAAACCTTAAAGCTGGTTATTATTTTACAACTTTCTGATCCAACCTTTCCTCCTTTCTTCCCCCCTCCCCCACTGCCCCAGTCCTTTTCACTTTAATTAACAAATTTCAATTTATCTACCAAAAGAAAAGTACCATCACAGGTAATTTCATTGTCTCCTCCTCTCTGTCTGTGACTCCTTCTCTAATCCCTCCCCCACCTCACTCCCTATACACATACACATGTATTTGTAAATATATGTATATACACACACATACAAAACAAAAACATTATACACATTAAAACCTAGCAGACTTACAATAACAATAAAATATCCATTTTATTATTAGCACATAGGATCTTTAACTTTTAATTTTTCTTCTGTATTTGGTTCTTCAATAATAGCTGAAATATTTCAGTGATTAGGAATATATTTTATCTTTGGGTTCCCATTGGTTCAGGCTAATGGAATATTCTGATTGGTTGTGAGAAATCCCCAGAAGAGACTAGTCAAACAAATGGAAAATAAATAAAATGTAGTTCACAATTTAGCATATCTTAAGAGTTTTTAAGTGGAAGTTAATCAAAACCATGGTTTAAGCATCCTTTTAACAATATGAAGAATGCATTCTAGGTGTTTTTCCTCCACTGTGTGAATAGCCATTGAGCTAAAAATTCCAGTACTTGTAGTAAGTTAAAGATTTTTAAAAAATCTATGATCTCATCTGTCCTTTAGGTACATGTAACCAACATGACAATGCCATGGAGTCTGTTACCAATGTTTTGATTTCTGTGGTTGTTTATTTTTTTTAATTGAAAATGTTAAATCTGTGTTCATGCCATATGTAAAATTATGTTTATATAAAATTTAACATTCTTAAACCTAAATCCCATTCCTAAATAGGGACAAAGTATCTAAAAGCTCACTCAAAAGTACAGAAATAATTCAAAATTTTTAAAATTTTGGTTTATGGACAACATTTAACTTAGCAATATATTCCCTGCTATCTTCCAATTGTCACTCAGGATCAAATCTTCAATATCACTTTTGACTACCCTTTTCTTTAAGGATCTCTAATCCCAGATTTCTATAATCTCTTAGATCTGTTTGCTATTTTCCATTTAAATTATAACCACTCATGTTTAGAGCCCTGTTAGCTTCTCTCTTGGATTGTTGAAATCTTTTAACTGGTTTTCCAACCTTTAATCTATCCTATATTTTTGCAAGTTACATTTATATAAACGGGCAGTTCTGAGGATGACTCCTTGGCTCATTTAATGCTTACCACCAATCTCCCCTGAATATCTTCCAAATAAAGTTTAAACTCAATAGAAATCATTCCCACACTTTCTGCAATGAGATCCCTCTCACCTTATTTTCTTTGAGATATTCTAGTTGACTGAATGAACTGACCCTTCTGTGAAGATGATCTCTCTGCCACTTCACCTTTGGGTTTTTGCTCTTTCCTTTCACAAGATCTCATGATACCACCACTCCCTATTTCCAACTTAGTTCTTAGCCTGCAAGAATTCTGCTATGCTTTTACAGGACTAGTTCATCATAGCAGATTGTTTATAGCTATCTACCAAAACAATTTCATTGTGCACCTGGACAAATACAAAGACCATCTGGGAAGGGATAGAAAACCATACTAAGGAATTGGAATATAAATTAACACAATTTTACACGGGGGCAGGGGGACACATAAATTTTCTTATATAAGAGGAGCTCATATAACTGGGGCTGTTTATGACAACAATCATCTCACAAAATCATAGACTGATAGAGTGGAAGAGATTGAAGATGTCATTTAATTCAAGTCCTTTCCATCTCTCAAGGCAATCTCACCCTACTTCTGAAAAGCTATACTTGTGAGAAAGATGTTACTTTCATCAAACCAGAATTTTCCTCTTTATAGCTTCTACCCCCTGCCTTATGGAGTCAAGCAAAATAAGGTTATTAGTCTTCTGTTCTGTGAAAGACTCAGTTATAGCATGGCTCTACTAAGTCTCCTTTTCCTTGGGTCAAACGCTGACAAGAGATCCTAGAAACTCTTCATCATCCCTGTGACAGGCTCCAGATTTTCTTTTCCACGAAACATTTTTTTGGGGGAAAGGTACTGTCTACAACTAAATACAATATTCAAAGTACTGTCAGATTAGGCCAGAATGAAAGTGAATTATCACCTCTCTTGTTGTGGACACTGCACCTCTCTCCTAAAACAGTCTAAAATCCCACTTGCCTTTCTCTGTTATATATATATATATTACATTTCTGTTTTGTATTATGACTGTACAGCTCAACTAAAAAAAAGTAAGATGAACAATTATCTATCTTGCCTTGCTTGCTTCCTTGCACTTGTGGAGCTGACTTTTTTTTTTTAAATTCAGGCTTGAGACCTCATATTTGATCACATTAAATATATTTTTCTTTCTATAGGGATTGTAGATTTAGTGCTGAAAAATTTCCATCATTTATAGTTTAACTTGTTCATTTTTAAAGGTAAGGAAAATCAAAGCTTGTAGAGAGAATAAGTAATTCCATTGTGAATTTATGAGACTTAACCCAACCTTCAAACATGTCAAGGTAGTTTTGGATTCTTTTTTATCCAACATTTTAGCCATCTCTCATAGCTTTATTTCATCTACAAATTTAATTAGCACAGTCAAATACTAAACTTTGTCCAAGTCACTAAGAAAACTGTCACAGTCCAGAAGATGTTTGTGGTTCTGGGTCTACCCTTTCTTCTGCTGACTTCTGCTTTCTAGAAACTTCAAAGCTGGAACCTTTTCAGCTCACACCCGTCACCTGCCATGTAGCCTCACCTGCTGGGAACCCCTTATACCTTGTATAAAACCACTATCCCAAAGCACCTCTGACACAGTGCCACAGGAAGAGCTGGGGAGGGGACTAGGTGCCTCAGCAGCTTAGGCCTCTGTGGATGCTGGGCTGGGGCTGCGGCTGCGGCTCAAGTGTGAAGCTGGGGTCTGTTCCATTGTATGCTGACCCTGCCCTTGTCTTCTCTGAGTGACCTCACTTATACATGGCATTCCTGTAAATGTCACTGATCTGTCATCTGCTACTCTAAACAACGGACTCGTCCAATTACTCTGTGCAGCTCTCTTCTAAATCCCCAAGAACCTGGGACCCTGGAACATCACTGGAGGTGATCTTTGAAGCTACATTAAGCCCATTATTACTGACTAATTTTTGGGCTCAGTCATTCCATTAGTTAATATCCATCTAATTATTACTCTCGTGTATTTCACATCCCCATCCTGTCTATAAGAAAAGAAGGATAGACTGTCATATTCTATATTGAAATCTGGGTAAATTACATTTCTAGCGTTCCCCTGATGTATTAGTTTACTGTCAAAAAAAAAGAAAAGAAACGAGGTACACCTGCCATGACGTGTTTGCGATGCAGTCACAGGGGCTTCTTTGTTATTGCTGCGCCGTTTGGTTGTGGTGTGGCCCTGTGGGCCTGCAGCGGGCCAAAATTATCTATAGGGGTTTTTCTGGACAAAGCTACTGCCAGTGTTTGACATTTCTTTCACCAGTGGGTTGAACAGAGGTTATGGGACTTCTAAGTGATGCAACTAGTTCATATCTGAGATGATGTTGAATTCATATTTTCCTGAATCCAGGCCCAGCACTCCATCCACTGAACCACCTAGCTGCCTCCTGTTTCCTAATCTAAAAAACTACTAAGTATCCCTTTAATAATAAAATATAGAATTTGTCCAGGAACTGAGGTGAAACCTACTAACTATAATTTGTAGGCTCCTTCCTTTTCCTTTTCTGAAAACCAGGACTCACTCTCTCCTGCAATCCTACAGTGCTTCTTCTGTGTTTCTGGTCATTCAAAGATTATTGAAAATGGCTCATTGATTACATTCGTCAAGTATTTCAACATCCAAGGATAAAGTTATTCTCTGTCTCATCACTTAGAACTTATGAAGGACATGTATTTTTTTTTTTACATCTCTCTTCTTTTCTTGGATAATGGTTCCTGGTTCTGTTTCAAATTCTTAATTGTATTTCTTCAGTTATGACATAAAGAAAGTGAACGAGATCTAAAACTATATTATAAAGCAGCAGTCATCAAAACCATTTGGTACTAAGAAATAGAGTAGTCTATCAGTGGCATAGGATAGAATCACAGGACAAACTAGTCAATAACTATAGCAATTTAGTGTTTGATAAACCCAAAGAACCCAGCTTTTGGGATAAGTACTCACTATTTGACAAAAACTGCTGGGAAAATTGGAAACTAGTATGGAAGAAATTAGGGCTTGACCCACATCTAACACCACATACCAAGATAAGATCTAAATGGGTTCATGATCTGGATATAAAGAGTGATATTCTAAATAAATTAGAGGAATGTAGTATAGTTTACCTCTCAGACCTGTGGAGATGGAATAAATTTATGTCCAAAGAAGATCTGGAATTCTTAATTGAACACCAGATAGACAATTTTGACTATATTAAGTTAAAAAGTTTTTGTACAAACAAAACCAATGCAGTCAAAATTAGGAGGGAAGCAATAAATTGAGAAATCATCTTTACATTGAAGGGTTCTGATAAAGGTCTCATCTCTAAAATATATAGAGAATTGTCTCATATTTATAAGAATTCAAGCCATTTTCCAATTGATAAATGGTCAAAGGATATGAACAGACAATTTTCAGATGAAATTAAAACTATTTGTAGTCATATGAAAAGGTGCTCCAAATCAGTATTGATCAGAGAAATGCAAATTAAGACAACTCTGAGGTACCACTACATACCTGTCAGATTGGCTAAAATGACAGGAAAAGATAATGACGAATGTTGGAGGGGGTGTGGGAAGGCTGGGACACTGATGCATTGTTGGTGGAACTGTGAATGGATCCAGCCATTCTGGAGAACAATTTGGAACTTTGCTCAAAAAGTTATCAAACTGTGCATACCCTTTGACCCGGGAGTGTTTCTTTTGGGCTTATATCCCAAAGAAATCATAAAGGAAGGAAAGGGCCCCACATGTGCAAGAATGTTTGTGGCAGCCCTTTTTGTAGTGGCTAGAAACTGGAAACTGAATGGATGCCCATCAATTGGAGAGTGGCTGAATAAATTATGGTATATCAATGTTATGGAATATTATTGTTCTGTGAAAAACGACCAGCAGAATGATTTCAGAGAGGCCTGGAGAGACTTGTATGAACTGATGCTTAGTGAAATGAGCAGAACCAGGAGATCATTATATATGGCAACAACAATACTATATGATGATCAATTCTGGTGGACATGGCTGTCTTCAACAATGAAACGTTTCAAACCTCTTCCAATTGTTCAGTGAAGAAAGCCATATACACCCAGACAGAGGGGTGTGAAATGTGGAGCACAACCTAGCATTTTCATGCTCTCTATTGATGTTTGCTTGCATTGTGTTTCCTTTCTCTGATTTTTCTTTCTTGTAGATACGATTTTCCTTGCACAAAAATAATGTATGGAAATATGTATACATATATTCGATTTGCCAAGTATTTTAACATAATTAACATGTAGTAAATATCCTGCCATCTAGGTGAGGGGTGGGGAGTAGGGGGGAAAAATTTGTAACAGAAAGCTACGTAAGGGTTAATGTTGTAGAATTACCCATACATATGTTTTGCAAATAAAAAGTTTTAATAAAAAAAAAGAAAGTGAACAACTCCATTTCTACATAATTTGCTCTGTTAGGCATGAATAATTCATTACAATAATGTACTCTGCAATTATGCATGCTAGGAAACATTTCTGTATTTTACTTTATTAACAAGGAAGTGAAACTACACTTGTTAAGAAATTAGGTTTCATTAATTTTATAGATTTGCTGTCACTTAAATACAGATGTCATCAGTGATAAAGATTAAAAAAAATTTTATTCATTTGTCCATCTAAAAGTTACTTTAATTCTATGATTTTAGGCAATCTCACAAAGACTTGTCGTTTTAATGATATGTCTAGAGAGTCTCTTTGATCTTAGATTTCTTTGTTAATTAGAACAGGTTTGTCATTTGTGCCTTAGATTTATAATAACCTTGGTAAAGTGCCTTATGCTGGGGGAAAAGGAGGTTGGAGAGAGAATACTTTCAGACAATGCAGTTGAGACACAGAAAAATATGGTTATCCAAAAAAAGAACAAATCAACACTACTCCAGGCTTTTACGTTTATAATGTGAATAGCTGTCCCCAGGTGAATATGGTACCCTGAATTATCAATTATATGATTACTGACTACATTTTCCATAGATAATTGAAAAATTAGCATACCATGATGTTTTCCTATGAAAAAGTAAAATATTACATTTAATATATCTATTCAATTTAGAAAAAGATTTAAGAGGAAATATCAACATTTAGATAAAACTAAAATCCCATCCCAATTAAACTTCAACTGTTCTCTATCAGTTTTGTCTAGCCTTGACTTTCTTATTCTGAATTAAGTAAAACTTTTTATCTGGGTTTCAGATAGTTAAAAAATCTTTTATACAGCTCACAAATTGTCTTTAAACTAGCCAACTCAGATTCTTCAGGGTCTCAGGGAAGCTTAATATAAAAAGTCCTTAATAATCTACTTCTAATTTTGCTTCATTTAGTACCCCCATTGCATACTCAGTGCTATTATGTCTCTAACCCTCTATATCACTATTTGTATTGGAAAAACTTTTCCTTTGCTTCTTCCAGAAGAAAGGAAAATATTAGTACCTTTGAGAAGCATATGGGAGAGTTGTATGATTTTCTGCATCACTATAAAATCCCTGATATGGTCTCTTTCCACTTCGGAAAAAAAAGTTCCTTGGTAGATATATACATTTTTTTTGGTAAATACCAACCTACCCTAAGTAAACAAGCTTTTGAATATCAACCACTTTATGCATTATTTTCCATAAACTAATTAAGATAAAAAGTAAAGCAAATTCTAGCTTCTAGCTCACTATCATTCTGTTTCTTAAAGGGACTTTATCTTTTCTATTCTAAACACTTTAAAACATTTTTCAACTAGACAGTTTGTACACAGAAGTGTACAAGCATTCAAAGAGTAGTCACTTTATAGGAGTCGATCTTTTGGCAAGAAAGTTCTAGTTATTACTTATCAAAGATTTAGGTGATAAAATGGTAAACAAATGTATTCAAGCATGTGATCAGCACTAAGGTGGGTAATGATGTTAACATTTTTGAAAAAAATAAACACAATTCTTGACACATATGGTCTATTATAAAGTAAAGGATTTTGAAGTGATTGTAAGATTTCAAAGCATCATTACCTACTTAATAAACCATCTTTCAGCAAAATGGACATATACTTCATGTATAAGTTTTCTGGGGAAAAAAAGCTTACCTGTTTCATAAAAGTGTGACAAGAGGTCCTCCTTTTCAATGAATCGCTGATAGAGCCAATTAGCTAGGGCATCATTCTCCAAAGGTACATCTTTAATTGGAAAAATCCTAATCAGAATATAAAAATATGAGCCATATAAATTTAAATGTCAAAAATCATTCAATTTTTCCATAATACTTCTGATGCCTTTGCAAAGCAGAAACATCAAAACTATGATATTTATTCTGCTCACTTCAAGTCAAAACAAATGTTCTTAATATTTTATTAATAGTAGATTTTTGGGTAGAGTCCAATTGGCTATTTGCAGACAGAGATATTTATCTTCAAAAATTTAGCTTTTTGCAAGGTCATTTATAATAAGTATTAATAACAAAATCTATAAGAATAAACAATTATACTAGAACTAGATGATTATTATAGATCGAACTGTTGCCTACAATTGCCACAATTTACTTAACAATAATATATACAAAATTTAAGAATAATATTTTCAAAACATGTTGCCATACCAAATACTCGTGGTCTCCAGAAGCTACATGATGCAGAAAATCATACAACTCTCCCATATGCTTCTCAAAGGTACTAATATTCTTCTTTCTTCTGGAAGGATCTGATGTCCTTATCTTGGTAAATTATATAAGCCTTTACATTTGTCAAATGCTATGTTATGACATTCATTTGCGGTGGTAGATTGTATGTCTACTCTGTTCTTTCTATTTCTTAGCCAGTACCAGACTGTTTTGATAATTATTACCTTATAATATAGTTTAACTTCTGGAACTACTAATAACCCTCCTTCCTTTGCATTCCCCTCCTCTTCCTTAAATTCCTTTGATATTCTTGACCTTTTGTTCTTTTAAATGAATTTTGTTATTTTTTTCTAGAAGCTCACTTTTTAGTGTAATAGGTCTACAAAGAAACAATAAAGAAATGAGATGTCTGAGAGAACAAAGCCAAAGTGGTAGAGTAAAGCCAGGAACTAGCCAAACTCTCCCCCAAACTCTTCCAAATTCCTTTAAATAATGACTCTAGGCAAATTTTAGAGCACAGAGCAAAAGATGGAGTGGAACGTTATCTAGCCCAAGACAACTTAAAAAGTCAGCAGGAATGGTCTGGGGCACCAGGATTAGAGTCTGGCGCATGCAGGCTTTGCCAGACCTGGTCCTGGCCCAGGTATCAGCAAGGCAGGATCTAGCCTTGGGCCTCAATAAGCAGCAGTACCTGCCTGGAGGCAGCAAACACCAAACATGACTTGGAAGGTTGGCAGGACAAATTTGTCAGGAGGGTGAGAGAGGGCCTTGGGAAACCAAGAGTGGGCAAGAGCAGGAGGGCAAGGGCAACTTTCAGAAGCCTCAGCTTCTAAGCCCTGAGGAAGGATTCTGTTGCTTTAGCACCCTATATCTTACATCTAGCAGTTCCAGGGCAGAAAAGAATACTTATGGTCAGGTCCTTAGGATATGTGAAAACTGCTGCACAAGATGATCAAGTATGGAAGACTTGGTTCTTCTCAGTGGTTCAGTGATCCAAGGCAATCCCAATAAACTTTGAATGGAAGATGTCATCTGCATCCAGAGAGAGAACTAAGAAAACTGAATACAGATCAACACATGCTATGTTCACTTCTTTTTTCTGTTTTTTTTCTCTCTTCCACGGTTTTGCCCCTGTTCTGATTTTTGTCTCCCTACACGATTCATAAAGCAATGTGTATTAAAAAAAAAGAAAGAAAGAAAACAGCTGCACAAAACACCTGAAGACTGGAAAAATGTACTGCCCATCCTGGAAATGGAGTCCAATTTTAATGAAGAGTTAAAAATAAGCAGACAAAAGAAAAAGATTCTGACCACAAAAAGTTACTATAATGATAAGGAAGATAAAGAATTTTGAAAATCAGAGAGACAGAGGAGAAATTAGGGAAAGATTTGAGAGTGGTACAAAATGAAATACAAAAAACTAATGAGAAGAATGCCTTAAAAAGCAAAATTGACCAAATGGGAAAGGAGGTACAGAAGTTCACTGAGGAAAAATAATTCCTTGAAAA
Organism: Myrmecobius fasciatus; assembly: GCA_023553655.1. Taxonomy (NCBI): domain Eukaryota; kingdom Metazoa; phylum Chordata; class Mammalia; order Dasyuromorphia; family Myrmecobiidae; genus Myrmecobius; species Myrmecobius fasciatus. Next base: position 123,229 of record JAJPUD010006443.1, read on the forward strand.
TTAAAATTGTGCAAATGGAAGCTAATGACTATATGAGAAATCAAGAAACAATAAAAAACAAAAGAATTTAAAAATAGAAAACTCTGAAATATTTGATTGGAAAAATAACTGACCCAGAAAAATTGAACCAGGAGAAATAATTTTAAAATTATTGGTCTACCTGAAAGTATGATAAAAAGAGAGCCTAGACATTATCTTTCAAGAAATTATCAAGGAAAACTGTTTTGATATTTCAGAACTAGAGGGTAAAATAGAAATTGAAAGAATCCACTGATCACCTTGTGAAAGATATCCGAAAATAAAAATTCCCAGAAATATTATAGACAAATCTGGAACTCAAAAGTTTTAAAAACAAATGTAAAAATTGTTTTGCATGTAACTGGGGAAAATAAAAATATTAAATATTTAAAAAGAATTAAGTTAATTAATTCTAAAAGAGAAATGAGAAGACTGACTTAAAGAATCAGAGAGGAAAAAAACAGCCTGAAGGAAACAGAGAGAGCTCTGACTATAATAGAGAATGTTAATCAAGCTAAAAGATGAGAGAAGCAAATATATGATAGGCTTTCAATGTATATATATTTACGCTGACTGTGACTACATGTGTGTCACAATGAAAACAACTGATGACATGTCAATGACAGTTTTAATGGATGTGATGTGGAGGAATAATTAGAAATCACGAACATCTCAAAGTGGGTATAAAAGCACTGCATAAAGAGGTCTTGTATTTCTTTTTAAGTAGTAGGTCTCCAGCCATAAAAAAAAAAAAAAATTATCTTACTCCTGGAAAAAAAAAGATATGGAAATCTTGGCAACTATTAACCCTGTTTCTATTCTATCAATCATAGTGCTGGACCTGGAGGCCCAAAGACCCTTTCAGGTTCAGAAGCACACACAACAAGTGTGATGATAGGCAAGTCAGTTAATTTCCCTGATCTCAGTTTCCTTATCTTTAAAATTAAATAGTTTACTATGTGACCCTGAGTATGTTACTTAACCCTGACTGCTTTCCCTATTCCCCCAAAGGTTAGGTTAAATGGAATCCAAGGTCACTTCTGGTTCTAAAATCATAATCTATATAGATAAGATCTTTTAAAAAAGAATAAGAATTCCACTAGGTTTTATGCTAGTTTTTCAACCATTGCTCAAATACATAGTCTAATAAACTTCAAAAAAAGATTAAAAGAAATGCTTATTTGTGCCCAGTATTCCTGGACATAATATTGTAACGACTGGCTTGACTACAAATTTGTTATGCAATCTGAACCTGGGTCCTTACTGCAGCAAGGCAATTTTTACACCGTCCTAATTTACTCACTATCTTCCGGACTACAGTGGTTCTTCTAAAACTTTTCATCCCTCCTCAAACCATCCACGATTCCCCACCCCTTTCCCAACTCTCTCAGCTGAAAACCTTGCCTTCTATTTTACTGAAAAATATTGAGGTCAGTTCCTTTTCCTCTTTCCCCCTCCTCCTCAAATCACATCACCCAGTTGTCTCCTGCCCCTATTTTCACCTTCATGGCTCTCTCCCATATCTTGAGGCAGCCCTTGTCAAGGCAAAGTCCTCTCCCCAAACAAACAATCCCATTCCTTCTCATTTTCTCTAGCTGACTACCTCTTTCTATCACACCTACTTCTTCACTTATTTTGGGTCTTTTATTGTCCAGTGGCTGCTTCTCTGCTGTCCACATACATTCTTATGTCGCTTCCATACGCAAATTCTCACTTGATCCATCCATCCTCTATCTTGCTTCCTAAAAACTCCTTGAGAAAGCATCCACTTCCTTTCCTCTCATTCTCTTATTAACTCTAGTCTGGTTTCCAGTCTTGTCATTCAACTGACCCTCTCTCCAACAGTTACTAGTGACCTCTTAATTGCCAAATCTTATGACTTTTTCTTAATCTTCATTCTCTTTAGGATCTTGTAATAGAGGTTCTGATAAATAACAAAAACAGAAATCCTATTATCTCAATGAACACTGAAAAAGTTTCATAAAAAACAGTACCCATTCCTACTGAAAACAGGAGAAAACATGGGAATCAATGTAGTCTTTTCTTAAAATGGCAAGTAGTGTCTATCTAAAATTAAGAGAAAGTATTATCCATAGTAGGTATTAAACTAAAGCTTTCCCTGTAACAATCAGGGGAAAAGCAAGATTCAATTACTGAACTACAATTCAAAATTGTTATGAAAACACTAGAAACATAATTATAAAAAAACACCTTTTGTACAAATAAAGTCAGATTTAAATAATTGGAGTATATTAATTGCTTGTGGGTAAGCAGAGCCAATATAACAAAAATGACAATTTTGCTTAAACTAATCTACTTATTCAATGCCACTCCAATTAAATCACCAAAAGAATTTTTTTTGAGCTAGTAAAAAATAGTAATAACATTGATTTGGAAGAACAAAAAGTCAAGAATATCAAAGGAATTAATGAAAAAAAGTAAAGGAAAAAGGTCTAGTAGCACCAGATCTTAAATTATATTATAAGGTAGTAACTATTTATTAAAATTATGTAATATCAGCTAAGAAACAGAAAGGTGGACCAGTGGAATAGTAAACATTACACAGTAATAATTAATTACAGTAACCTTGTATTTAAGAATTCATTATTTTGTAAAAATTGTTGGGTAAACTGGAAAGCCAATGTGGCAGAAATTGAGTGAAGATTAATATCTTAAACCACTTGCCAAGATAAAGTCAAAATGGATACATGACCAACATAAAGGGAAATATACTTATATTTCCCTTTATATACATTAAAAACCATGGAACATATTATCAGACTTATAGTTAGGAGAAGAATTTATGAATAAAGAAGAGACAGAACATTAAAGAGATATAAAATAGATAATTCTGATTACATTAAATTAGAAAAGTTCTATACAAATAAAACCAATGTAGCCAAGATTTGCAGGAAAGCATAAAACTAAGGAAAATTTTTTTATAGTTTCTTGGAAAAAGGTCTTATATCTCAAATATATAGGGAACTTTTGTCAAATTTATAAAAATATGAGTCATTCCCCAATTCATAAATTATCAAAGGATATGAATAGGCAGCTTTTGGATAAAGAAATCAAAGCTATTTGTAGTCAAAAGAAAAAAATGCTTCAAATCATCACTAATTAGAGGAAAACAAATTAAAATAACTGTGAAATATCATCTCCCACCTATCAGTTTCACTAAAATGATACAAGAAGTAAGTGACAAATGTTGACGGTTATGTGGAAAAAATTGAGATACTAATACATTGTTGGTGGAATCTAACCATTTGAGAGAGAAATCTGGAATTATACTCAAAGAATTATGAAACCATATATACCCTTTAACTAAGCAGTACCACTATTCCCAAGGTGATTAGGAAAAAGGGGGGAAAATCTTGTATGTTCTAAAATATTTATGACAGCTCTCTTTGTGGTAACCAAGAACTGGAAATGGAGGAGATGCCCATCAACTGGGAGAATAGCTAAATAGTTGTGATATATGATTATGATGAACTACCACTACACTGGAAGAAATGATAAGTAGGCCAATTTTAGAAAAACATGGAAAGACTTGAAGGAAACAATGAAAAGTGAAATGAGTAGAACCAAAAAAAAAAAAAAAAACACTATACAGTAACAGCAATACTGTTTAAAGAATAATTGTGAATAAGCAGTTCTGAGTAATATAGTCAGATCAACTACAGAGGACTTACAAAGGAAGATATTATCCACCTCCAAAAAAAAGAATTAATAAATGGAAGTATGCATATTATGGTTTTACATATATACATACTGGTGTCATACTGGTGGCCTTTTCTAATATGAGATGGAGTGAAAGTTTAAAAACAAACAGCCATATTATAATGATGATCTTATTATGAAAATAAAGTCTGATCATAACACAATCCAAGACAATTTCCTCTAACCCCAATTCAAAAAAACTTCAGTGGATTCCATTCAGGATCAAACAAAATATCCTGTTTGGCCTTCAAAGCTACTCCCAAATCAGCTCCTTCTTCTTCCTCTTCCAGTCTCCTCCCACCTCCTCCCCTACCTTGCCCTGTGACTCAGTGACTCTGGTTTCCTTGGCTGTTTCCTTAGATCCATCTCCTAAGTGACTGACCCTGGACCTGCAAGGCCCTATCCTCCCTCCTCTGCCTCCTGGCTTCCTTGGTTGAATTCATTCAAGTTCCAAGCTCAAGTTCTACCTTCTAGAGAGAAACCTTTCCTTATACTCATTAAATCTAGAGCCTTCCCTTGATAATCTCCAAATGCATTCTGCATTATTTCCTATTTGTACACAATCGTTTGCATGCTGTTTCCCTCATTAGACTGTGAGCTCCTTGAGAGCAGGGGCTGCCTTTTATCTATCCTTGTAATGTCCGTGTTTAATAAAGTGCCAGGCACTTTGGTGCCACATTTATAACATCTTCTTTGATTCTTCTTCCAGGCTAAACATGCTCAGTTATGTCAACAGAGCTTTTCCATATCCAGTACTCCATTATTATACCTATTATAGCCTATCTTAAATTGTATTTATTTCTTTACATATATTATCTCTATTATATTATAAGTTCCTTAAGGGCAGAGTACTTTTTATTTAATTTTTTTATCTCCAACCTAACACCCAGTGAATAGAGTATGCAATTCCTTAATGGATTAAATGAAATAATTCTTAACATCTCAATCTCTTCATCCTCTAGTCCAATTTGCTTTCCACTTAAAATTTTGCAACTATTTTTCCTAACTCAGGTTGTACAGGTAATATATGTCTATTCCAATCAATTCCAAAGGATACATCATTTTAAAACTATGTGGTTTGGTAGTTAAATTAGTACAAAATATTAATTCTAACATTGAGATGAGTTATTGCAATGGTAGAAATCTCAGGCAATAGATAATATAAAATTTCCTTTAAGAAAACAAAAAAGATTCTGGCAAGTTCAAATTCATAAGATAGGAAGAAGTAAAAAAAAAAAGTAATAACAAATGTACCAAAACCTCTAATACTGAAAAAAAAAAAAAAAACTTTCTCCAGGGAAAAACAAAACAAAACATTGTTTTGGTTTCAAGAAAGTTCACATACAATGAATAAAACTGATGAGAATTGTTCCTAGAATTTACCAGGCAAATAATTACACAGTCAATACAGCCAAATAGCTGACCACCAAAATAGAATAAGTATTGGAGGAAGCCTGTAATTTCAGTCTAGATGAAGTGAAGCATCATGGGTTTTCAGAATTTGTTATGGTTTGTTATAGTACTTGTCCCATTTTGCCAAGCACAAGTATGAGAGTCATTTAGAGCCACTCAAAAGCAGGTTATTGATTAAAGAAGGCTTAAGAGTAATACAAATGTCAAGTTTCCAAAAACAAAGAAATAACTTGATAATTATGAAATATGTAGATCATGAAAATTTTGCTTTTTACCGAAGAGCCAAAGAAATATAGAACTTGTTCCTACTTGTGTTTGAATATTAACATAGCCGATTTTCTAGGGGGCGGAGCCAACATGGCGGAGTGAAAAGGTGACTTTCTGCCTCTCCTCCGATCTTCTCTCAAATCAACAATAAAATAAGCCTCTGAACTGATCTTCAAGTCAACGAACTCAGAAATATTTGGGCACGGCTCTCTGGAGAACTTCATATCAGGTTAGTCGTACTCGGACAGAGAGACAAATAGACGATCCCTGTGCAGGCCGGAAGTGAGGGTGGGACTCAGCTCAGCTCATCCTGGAAGAAATTCCAAACTCCAAACTCCAAATTCCAAACACCTGGAGTTTATCTGAGGCACTCGGGACACTCTGCCCTGATTGGGGACAGGTGTTCTGGCAGACTTGCCTTGTTTAAGGAGTAATTCGGACTTAGTCCTAGCCCCCACCGGCCCAGCACCTTAAGTCAACTCCCCGAAGTGCCCCAGGGCAAAGCGTCTTCAGCCGAGGTTTTTTCTTTTTTTCCCCTACCTTAAAGAGATATCCACTCTGTCTAAAAAAAAAAAAAAAAAAAAAATGATGAAGAAGCAAAAGAGAGCTCTCACCATAGACAGCTTTTATCAAGGCAAAGAAACGACCTCAGATACAGAGGTTTCTTTAGACAAAAATCCAGAAAAAAACAGCAAAGACCATCACTGGTCCCCGTTTCAAAAGGCCTTTCTGGAAGACTGCATAAAGAACCTCAAAAGAGAGCTGGAGGATAAATGGGAAAATAAACTGAAATCAGTGCAAGAAGGATACAGTATCTTGCAAGAAGGATATGATACTCTGCAAAAGAGATATGAAAAAGACACCAATTTATTAAAAAATAAAATTAGTGAAGTGGAAAAAGAGTGCAGTGAACAAATTGGCCAGTTACAAAAGGAGCTTAGAAAGGTAACTGAAGAAAACAACACTTTAAAAATAAGAATTGAACAAATGCAAGTGAATGACTCACTAAGACTTGAAGAATCAGTCAAACAAAAACAAAAAAATGAAAAATTAGAAGAAAATATGAAATACCTCCTAGGAAAAACAACTGACTTAGAAAATAGATCTAGGAGAGACAATCTAAGGATTATTGGACTTCCTGA
>JAJPUD010006444.1:8898-37328 GCA_023553655.1 Myrmecobius fasciatus
GTGACAGCTAATGTGTGGTATATGAAAGTAACAGAATATTTTGGAAAGGTCTGGAAAGATTTACACAAATATGCTGAGGTAAACAAGTATCCCAGGAAGATGAATCTTCCTGACTTTGGGCTCAGTACTCTATTAATTTCATCATTTAGCTGCCCATTATTGTATTTAAGGCACAGTTATTATTTTTATCTCTTTTTAACCAAATTCCTCTCATATTTTAAATTATAACATATCTCACAAAATAATGACAAAAACAGATTTAAAATAGAAGAACTTTTATTTGAATACCAGTTACACTCTGCTCCTATATCCAGTGGCTGCAGAGGGTGGAAGAAAATTTTAAATTCAGGTCAAAAATAAGTATTTCCTATGTAGCTTGTAAGACAAAGAAAGACTAGGACAATTGGTTAGTATTTTAGTCAAATTACACATAAGGCATCTTATTACCAGACAAGTTTTACTATTATGTAAACTTTAGTTTGGTGACATAGGTGTTGAAACTTTTGGTAAACAAATATAAAAGACTTAAAATTTATATGATGGTGGACAATGACTTTACACCTTCTATACTGATAAATAAAAGAAGAGGATATGAGGGTTAATGACGAATCATTCATTAAGTATCCTTTAGGAAACAATGTTTACCAATTGGAAAACAGTTGTAGGCTTTAAAAAAAAAAGAAGCTTGCAAACAAAAGCTAATATGAGAAGAGTCAAGTTTGTTAGTTGTTATTTTTTTTCCTTACAGATGCTTGAAATTTCTTGTTGAAACTTATCTTTCAAGTACAGAGCACTTATTTAGTCTGCTGTGGTGGAGGGATAAGAATTATGTCCTTGGCAGCTGATGATTCTTATACAAGCATCAGGACGAGTCTCAAAATCATCAAGAGGCTGTTTTAAAAGAAAAGAAATTCAATATAAGGGCAAATAATTGACACAAAAAGTGAAGACAAAAAAAAAAGTCTAAAGACAGCTAGGTGGCCCAGTGGATATGGTGCCAAAACTGAAATATAAGGTAATATTTGTAAAGGGCTTTGCAAATCTTAAAGTATTATATACATGCTAGCTCTTTATGTGTTATATATAATATCCATGTGGTAAAATGTATATATTACATATAATCCACATCTGTATAGTATATTACATTATATAGATATGGATTATATATAATATAGAATACACATGAGCGTATATATGTATGTGTATATGCGACAAAATGGAAATGTATGTGTATGACATACAATATATTATATATATATATATACACACAGTATATTATACTAGAAAAATTATGAATAAGACATCTACAGAATAAATTAGGGGTAATTAGTCAGGCCTATATTATAAATATCTTGTCACATAGTTGTTTGCATATTATGTCCCTCATTACACTATTTGCTCCTTGAGGTCAGTGACATTTTGCCTTTAAATGTTTGTTGATTGTAAACTGATGGACTGCCATGGGAGAAATCAGAAGGCTTCTCAGACATGAAAGAATCCAGACTTCATTAGCATACTGGTATAGAAAATGGGAATTTAAAAAGATCATGGTTTCAAAATTTAGGAATAGAAGCTATCAACTATCTCAATGCAGCAAAGGAAATTTCACAAGAATTATGGTTTGATCCAACAGAAGAAACGATCTCTTTTTCCTTCCTATGAATTTACCCATTATTTTTGCCTCTTTTCTCCTCTTACTCTAGGGAGTGAGAACAAGTCACTAGACAGCAAGTACTACATGTCTGAGAATGCCCTATCACCCACATGTAGTGCCACATCTCATTCACCTTTCTATCTTCCCTAGCACTTGGTGCTAGGTACGTGCTGGTAAGTTGCTATTCTCATTTTATAGTTGGGAAAACTGAGATGAAATGATTTGTCCAGAGTTATATTGGTAGTAAGTGTCTGATTCTGGGTTTGAACTTGCTCTGACCAGTTTGTCACTTGGCTGCCTTTGTTCCTAAAAGAACAAAATGGAATCCTCTAAAATTATAAAATTATAAAAATAAGCTTGGCCAAGAAGAATAAGTGATAAATGCATCAATCTCCTTTCTCTGAAGAGACAGGGAGTATGGGTGTGGAATACTGCATATAATGTAAGAAAGTGAATGTGTTGCCTGGCTTTTTATAAGATGTAAACTCTTAAAAGAAAAATTCACATGGCACAGTGGATAGAGTACCAGCCCTGAAGACAGAAGGACCTGAGTTCAAATTTGACCTCAAGACACTTAATAATTCCTAGCTGTGTGACCCCAGACAAGTCACTTAACCCCAATTACCTCAAGGGGAAAAAAAGGAAAAATGTCAATAAAAATAAGATTTTTTAAAAAAGTTGTGACAGGTTAGCACTAAGTAATACAGATGCTAAGTTTTCAGAGCAAAAACAGTCAGGTGCTAGAATTCACTAAGGCCATCAGTAAGAAAGTTTATGATCAATTGGATATCTACCAAAAGCTCCTTTGAAGATTTCAAAGAATAATAAAGTTTTTCATCTATACAGCTTAGAAATAGGGGAGGACTTAGGAGAGGGGAGAAATTTTGGACAAATGAAATGATGTTCCTTAACTTAACTCGGAACATTCTTTTGAAATCTTATGTCTAAAATGCCCCCAAAATCCAAATCCGTATGATAGTGGTCAGTAACCCCTCTAGTATGATGTTAATCAGGATATGGATACTGGGGAAAAGAATCCATCCCTAAATGTGTCCTTTGACTTCCTCTTTACCCTAGCTGTGGAGGATGATTACCACCCCTTCTATCACCACATAGCTCTTGAAGGTAATTGCCATATTAATTCTCTCTACCCATCAGAGACTGGCATGCTATTTCTGCCAACACTGCTTTCCCTTACTTTAGTACAACATAGTCTATGAGTTTTGGTTTTAATATAGATAACTTTATGTCAATATAATTAGTTTCCTTTACTATTTGATGCAATTTATTTAATGCATTTAAAAACAGTATTCTAAGAAGGGATGCATAGGTCACACAAGTCTCGCAAAAGAGTCCAATGATATAAGAGAAGGTTAAAAACACTTCTAGGGGCTGATAATCAACAAGCTTTCTAATTTTCTAAATACAGAGCTTCCCAAGTGAGAATTTGAGGGAAATTCATAGCCTGAATAGAGAGGTCTATTTGTAACTGCCATACAATTGTCTAGGCTAGGGGATACGGTGGATAGTGTTGGGCTAGAGCCAGGAAGACTCATTTTCCTGGGTTCAAGCATGGCCTCATACACTTATTAGCTGTGTGACTCTGGGCATGTCACTTAACTCTACTTGCCTCAGTTTCCTGGTTAAAAAAAAAAAAAAAAAAGGAAATGGCAAACCCAAAGGGGGTCACAAGGAGTTGGACAAGACTGAAATGTCATGAAGTACGTAGGAATATAGATTTTAAGCTGGAAGGGACCTTAAAGATCATCTAGTCCATCCTGCACCCCAACTCACGCCCCACCTTATTTTACAAACAAGGAAACTGAGGCCCAAGAAAGTGGGTATCCAGGGTCATATTGCCATCATATGTCAGAGGTAAGACCTGAAACCAGGTCCTGTTGGTTGCTGACCCTCTATTTACTCCATCACTGCTGCCTCTCATAAATTTACAAAAGTTAGTCTATGATCTTTATTATTAATGACCAACTATAGACTAGAATCCTAAGTACATATTAGGCTAAAGTTAGGACACTGAATATATAGCAGGGTAAAATCTGATCCTTAGCTGTGAAAACTGTTGGTCTTTTTCACTTCATTCACCCTAGCATCCACGATTCTGAAAAATGTTCATGTATATTCACATCAACAAATATTAAGAGCTGACACACATATCTTGCTTTAGGGCTTCAAAGTGCTTTTTACATATGTGACTTCAATTGATCCTTATTAAAAAAAAAAAAAAGATACTAGTTTGCTACTTCCTTCTTTCCAGTTTAATTTACAGAAGAGGAAATGGAGGCAAACAAGATTAAGTGACCTGCCCAGGGTCACAGAGCTACTAAAAGTCTGGGGCAAGATTTGAATTCAAGATTTGATTCAAGAAAATGAATCTTCCTGATTTCAAGCCTGGCACTCTATCTAGTATCCCATCTAGTTGTTCCTTCATCTTTAATTAATTAGCTTGAAAGATTTAGTGAATGCTAATTTAAAGCTTGCATAGGCTTCTAGGCTCTTATGAAAATTACATTTAATAATCTATAAATCTCTCAGAATGGAAACTCCTCCTACCAATGCAGAGAGGTAACTCATGTGTAACCTATAGCCTTAGGGAGTTATTAAGGCACCAAGAGACCAACTGATTTGTACAGGATGACATAGCTAGCATTTGTCTAAGGTGGGACACGAATGTAGGTTATTCTGATTCCAAAGTCCATATTGCCTTCAGGATTACTTAATCTGCAAAAATTAGAAACTTCTAATTGCCAAAGCCTATCTCTTCTGAATCTCAGCAAAGGAAATTAAGAACAGAAATAATTCCTTACCTGAGGCCAGCCACAATCCCTGCTGGCATTAGTTTCTTGGACCTCTTGAACCTCATACCCATCATAATGGCCAAAAAAAAGGTAGTGACTGTAAAAGAAACCAGTTTGTGAGTTAAAATTACAATGGAGTAATTCTATGGTTACACATGAAAAAATAAGGAACATCATTTCATTTGTCCAAAATTCCTCCCCTCTCATAAGTCACAGCAAGTTTTTCTTTTTTTGTCCAAATTTTGAATGGCTCCATACCTCAAAGACGTAATACTCAAATACATAACAATTAGGACATTTGTTTTCAAATAGCTAACCAGAAATAATAACCAGAAATGTAACATTTTTAATAGGACATTTGTAACAACATGACTTACCACACAAATACAAAAAATGATGAAGTTATAAAGGTTTTAAGGAAAATGGGATATCATAAAAAAGAATTTCTAATTAATAATTTAAATGTGAAAATTAACTTAATGCCTGGAAAATAAATTACTTAGCTGCCTTAATAGAATTCAGAATATCCAAGAACCAAGTATTATATACTTTGCAGGGCAGTTGTTTAGCAACTCACATCTCCAAGAAACTTCATACAGTGTTTATGGCACTATAACAACACACTTGAAAAACTGCTTTTACACAATTTGCCAAATAACATGCCTGTAAATGACAGAAGTCACGGGATGCAAGTTGCTTGAATACATTTAGTACATTTTAGAAGAACTGCCTTCTTGCAAGAATTATCCTTTTTTTCTTTCCTTCCTTCATCCCTTTATTTATTCCTTCCCTCTTTCTTTCTTTCCCCTAATTTACTCCTGACACAATTTGCACCCCTAATTCTCTTCTTCTCCCTATCCCAGATTCAAATATATCATTATTGTATTTCCTACAAAAAAAATAAATTTGTGTTTCAATTCATGGACAAACTTAGTTGCTCTTTAATGCAATCAAATTGCCATAGAATAATATTAATTCACTTGGTTTCCCAATTATTCTCTGACTGGATATCTATAATCAATCTGGCCCATATAAGGCCATAATTGTTTTGCTTATGGTTAAGCTTCTACTTGGCATGCATATTATTCCTACTGGGCTGGAATCCATGGCCATATTTTAGATAATTACATTTTTTTTTTTGGTTCTCAACTTTTTTTTTTTTAATGCAAGGAAAGGATTTTAAGTTAATCTTTTTGCTTATTTTCACTATTACAGACAAATATTTGAAAAGACAAAGAGAGGTGCTGAAAGATTTGGTGGGAAGATTGACAAGGAAAGAACTTGAATGCACATGTGACATGGATGATCCAATTACAATTTAATAAGGTAAATGTGAATACTTGAGACTGCTTTATGAGATTCATTATTCATACTAATTAGGACCCAGTTGGGCTATCTTAATTCCTGGTCTCACAGAACTATTTTCCTGTTTGTGAAATATAGTAAGAGATCTTGATTTTTTTTAATACTCTCTTTTTTCAATCTAGTCAATATAATACTCACATAGTGACATTTTGACATCTCGGGAGTCACAGGAGATACGATAAGCTCCATAACCCGCCAATAAGCCAAAAAAAAGACCAGCAACCAAAGATACAATGCTTCCTAAAAGAGCCAAGAGAACAGAGAATCAGCAAAAGAAATGCAAATCCAAGAAATATGAAACATGAGGATATCATCTCACAATTTCACAAATCTCTATTGGTGTGGGTTGCTCTCCATGGAGACGATCACGACTCCTACAAAAGTACTTTCTGATGGACCACAGAAAACAGACGCACAATCTGTCTCCAATCCTATTCTCAGGCCCTTTATTCAGCATGGGATAACCTGCCAAAGCTCTGTGTTCCATAACAACTACTTGGGATCACTTTCTCCCTTGACCCCAAGGCATAAGAATAGGAATTTTGTAGAGAATTTCAAAACATTTGAAGAAAAATAAACTTTCTTTCAAAAGTATTGTGAAGAAACAATCGATTAGCTAGTATTTATTTAATACGTGTATCACATCCATCCATCAGTCTATTTATCATATTGTTCTATCATCTGTATCTGCCATCTTTCTATCTATCACACCATTCTTGCATCCTGGGCTACTGCCAGACATCTTGACTTTTGCTTTGCCACTGGACTCTGGAGGAGAGAGCAAGGCTGATGACTTTGCACAACTCTGCCCCACTTAAATCCAATTCATGAGCAAGTCAAGATTTCACCTTCTTTGGAAATAAGGGAACAACAATTCAATACTTCTAGGACTCTGGCAGTCCTAGGTGCTAGAGATGCAAAGGTAAAAAAAAAAAAAAAAAAAATACCCAAAGTAGTTCCATATCTCAAGAAGCCCACACTCATTGGACTTACATACACACAGAAGTAAAAATACAATATTTATGAAATAAATACAGCATAATTTGGGGAAAATGGAATACTAGTAGTTGAAGGGAATCTCAGAAGCACATAAGATTAAAATTTAATCAAAGACAAATGTTTATTGACATCTTTTATTTTTACATCCTCTTTATTTGTGATTGAAGCTTCGCCAGGAAGTTATCATTTGTTTTTGTTTGTTTTGTTTTGTTTTTTCCTTTTTTTTTGCTGAGACAATTGGGGTTAATTGACTTGCCTAGGATCACATAGCTAGGAAGTGTTAAGTATCTGAGATCACATTTTAACTCAAGTCCTCCTGGCTTCAGGGCTAGTGCTCTATCCACTGCACCATCTAGCTGCCCTGGAAATTCTCATTTGTAACAAAGAATTTAAATGGTTTTTATAATCTGATTTTTTTTTAAAGAGGAAAAAAATTAAATATTCAGATCTCTTGCTCTGTTTCATTTGTATATGACTGTTGGGGTTTGGCAAAGATAATGGAGTGTTTCTTTAGCTCATTTTACAGATGAAGAAACTAGTAAACGTCTAAGAGTCAGATTTGAACTCATGAAGACAAATCTTCATGATTCTAGGCCCAGTGAGTCACCTAGCCACCCTTAGGTCTTTTCTTGTTTTATAACTGAAATGACTTGGAAACTGCCGACTGGGGAAAAAAAAATTACTAAATTACTTTCATGAGCAATTCAGTAGTGACGACAACCTCACATTTACATGACATTTTACATTTTGCACATCACTTCACATACACTTCTCATGAGTTTCATAATAACTGGGTGAGGTAGGTGCTATTATCATCTTAATTTTATGGGACATGAGAGAAACAGAAAGGGTCAGAGAAATTAAGTGGTTGCCACACATTTAATAGGAGTGTGAAGCAAAATTCAAATCCAGTACTTCCTGAAGCTTAAAAAAGTTATTTAACCTGTTCACCTCAGTTCTTTAACTGTAAAATGGGGATAACAGCAGCACCTATTGCCAGAGTTGTAGTGAGGATCCAATGAGATAATATTTATAAAGTGCTTGGCACATAGTAAGTGATTAACAAAATGCTTGTTTCTTTCCAAGTCCAGCATTCCATCTGATAAAGTCTTCAAGGTTAGGTGTGGTTAGCAGAGGAATTGATAAAAATTGATAAAAATAAGGGATTACCCTTAGGTAAGCAGGAAGAAGGCTGGATAATGGAGATCAGTTTAATTCCTAGGTCCCACTTTCTAAAGGTAATCCAGTCAAAAATCCAAGTTATGTCAAGACCCTGAGGCTAAAATTCCCCAATAAAACAACTTATGGCCTAAGGCTTTGCAGCTGCCTTCCTTTGCAGCCAGCCATGGCACTCTGCCAGGTGGTACCTTCCCTCTTCCCCTTCCCCTATACCGTGTGGTATCTCCCCTGACTCCACTATGCTTCCCAACCCCATTTCTCTTTTTTACAGCTACTTAACTCTTTTAGGGCACTAAGTCCCTTCCAGGATTTAGCCTGCCAGCTAAAGACATGTCCCAACTTCATGGGGTGCTCCCTTTCTACTGGGTGACTGTGAGTTCCTGAGGAACTTTTCTTTCATATGCTCTCCTACTCTATTTCATATTTACCATTCCTGGTGTCTATTGTTATCTCTTCATTTTGTCTGTAACCTCTTCCCCTAAATAAATCTATCTTTTGCCAATTAGAATGGCCATTGTGAATTCCTCACATGACTGAACCCCAACTTTTGGTGCCTGCCATCATTTGGTGTCAAACCCCACACCACAGAGCACATCACATACACTAAACCAGGCAAAGGATCTGATTCTTCTGAAGTTCCAAACATGATTATCTTCGAAATTTCAAAGTTTGTGAATCATTTACAGGGGTCACATTGGTTTCTTCACTTTTCTAACACCAAAAAAGGAGGAAAAAAGCAACTTTAATCATAACTTACAAGGCACAAAAAGACCGTAATGGATCATTAGTTTTATTCTATCCCCTTAGGCTCCAGGGGAGAAATACCTACACTTGAAGACAGATGGTTTTTCTGCCTTTGTCTTCTAAGAGATCTCTTTTTAAAAAGCAAGTTCTTACAACTAACTTTGGCTACTTTGTCTTTATTCAAACAAAGTTATGAGAAAAACAGAACAAAAGCCTCGATTTTTCACTACCACAAAGGGGTGAGAAGCAAAAAGAAAAGTAAGAAACAATTTGCCTACAAATTTTTCTTTTTCAAGACAATCTGCTTTGCTCAGTTATGTTTAACAGGATAAATAAGTCAAGGATCTGATCAATAGAGGAATTAAGTCTTACAGTTACCCAAAACCTTTAGAGAATATAAGTAATTTCTTTTTCTTGAAGTAATTTGCCCAAAATCTAAGCGTCAAAGCCTACACAGGAACCCTGGTCTTCCATTTCCCAAGAACTCTTGAACTCCCAACCTCGAAGCGGGAAGGGGAATTTGGAGGGCTGTGGGCAACAAAACTCCTGTAAGCCCTTGCTCAGGTTGGCTGGGTTCAAGGCAGTAGATCAGCAGCCCCAAACTCTATTACCTCACAATGACTCTTCAAATAATTACATGAGAATACAAAAAATAAAATTCTAAAATAAGTAAATTAAAAAAAAACTTTAAAAATAAATTCTACCTCAAATTTTCCAATGAGTTAGTTTTTTCTTTCCTTTGGACATTAGAAACAAGACAGTTTTTGGCACCAGTACTTTTCCTTACCAATATGCCATGCCAACATTAACTCATCAGAATCCCTATCAGTTTCGTTGTTGGTCAGTGGTGTTCAAGTCAACATGGCCCCATGGATTTGCCCATGAGATTTTCTTGGTAAGGATACTGGAGTTGTTTGCCATTTCTCCAGTCCATTTTACAGATAAGAAACTGAAGCAAATTTGAATTAAGTGATTTATCCAGGGTCACACATCTAGTGTTTAAGGTCAAATTTGAGCTCCTATCTTCCTGACTCCAGGTCTGGTGCTCTATCCATTGCATCATCAGCTGCACCCCCACTCCCAATCAAAAATCTAATTGATAACTGAGGAACTTAAAAAGAGTTTAGTATTAAAGATGACATTAAAACTAAGATGTCTCTAAATTTCTTCTTTTGCACAGGTCCTTACATCATTCTTGCAAACTTTGATTGCTAAGTTGCCTTTAGATTTAAAACTTAGAATTTACCTTTGCGATGATATCCCAAAATGCCTCCACATGCTATTATGCTAGCATATCCAAAACCAATCCAGTCAATAGTCATGGTTACACGTCTAAAGAAAGAGAAAAGAAAGAGGACCAAATAAGATAAAACTGAAAAAAGAATTTTTTAAACAGGGAAATGAGTCAGATACATAAAAATTGTTAATAAAATAACATAAGCACATAAAATAAAATCAGTAATTTCTCAAGCCTGTTTACTGGAAAAAGAAAAGTGTAAGAAAATGCTTAGGATCAACCCTTCTTTTCTTTTTATCTGGCAACATCCAGGAATGAGGTATTCAAGAGTTAGGATTCCAGATAAGTCAAATGTCCAAATGTAAAACATCTTTCTTATAGAAAGCTCTGCAAAACACATTCCACTCTCCTATGCCTTAATAAGCAGAGCATCCCTCAGGGATCCATGACTTCATCAGTGTGGACCTTCCCTCCACAATGTAGATTGTAAGCCCTTCTATGTCACCACAGAAAATCTTTAGGAATTAGTGTGGTTGAAAAACACAAAAAACTGATCACCCAATGGCCAATTTTAGGGTGAGAAGTCTCTCCAGACATAATGAGGATGGACACACAGTCTTCTCACTTGGTAGGGGTTTGTCAGCCCTTGTATCCTACTGACACATTGTCTTTAGAAGTCCAGGGCCACATCAAAGGACTTTAGTGTAAGAACATCACTTTAACTTTTCCTTACTTTCTCCAGGCAAACATTATGATTATCAAATTCTACAGCAGGCCCTAACCCAATAATACAACGGGCTGTGGAAGCAAGAAAAATTGCTGGTTCTTAGAGTAAATTATCCCTAAATAGCTAGGTTCTTCTAAATGAGGAATGATATTTCTTCCAATTCCTTTCTCACAGCTGTCTTAGCTGTCTGTTCTCCCTTCTCACCACCCACAGTAATTTTTTTTTTTTTTAATTTCTGCTACTATTACTGCTAATCTACCACATCACTATTAGTATTGCTTTCTACTTCTCCAACACTTGATGTCTTGTTTTGGGTCTCATAGACATCATGAGCTAACACAAGTGTTATTTTATCCTGGTCCAAAAACCAACTAATCACCTCCCACTGTTATCTTGGATGCTTTGCTTCTCCTTCTAGGCCTCCTAGGTTTTCCTGGTAATTCCAGAGTTGAGGGTACCAGAAATCTTAGAGTTATAGCATCAGAGAGTGTTACTGAGCTGAAAATGTAAGTTTCTCTTGATTTGGACAAATTGGGTTTGAACTTTTAGATGGGATGAAGTGGTACGAAATGAAGTAAAACCAAGAAAATCACATGTAGTGACTATAACAATGTAAATGGAAAGAAAAGAAGGAAAGGAAGGAAAGGAAAGGAAAAAGGAAAGGGAAAGAAAGGGAAGAAAAAAGGGCAAGGGAAAGGAAGGAAAAGGAAGGGAAAGGGAAAAGGGAAAGGAAAAGGAAAAGGAAAAGAGGAAGATGAAACTGAATAATATATTATAATGGCCAAATCTAGTCTCCCAAAAAGAGATATAAGAATGCATCTTTCCACACCACCTTGCCTCCTGCTAGCTTCCCAGAAAAAGGGAGGCTATGCATATGGAATACTAACTTGGTAAATACATTAGTTTTTCTTAACTCTTTTTAATAAATCTTTTGTCATTAAGGATGACTCTCTAGATAGGGGAATGAGAAGAATATTTTGGGAAATGAAAGTAATATAAAACTAAAAGATATTAATTTTAAAAATTAAAACTCTTTAGGTTACTGCTATTGTTGCTCAGTCATTTTTCAATCACATCCACCTCTTTGTGACCCTATCTGGAGTTTTCTTGACAGAGATACTGAAGGGGTTTTTTATTTCCTTTTCCAGTTCATTTTATGGATGAGGAAATTGAGGCAAATAGGGTGAAGTGACTTGTTATTAAGTATCTGAGGTTGAGTTTGAAGTAAGAAAGATGAATCTACTTGACTTTAAGCCCAGCAGCCTGTCCACTGTGCCACTTATGGTGGCTGCCCTATGGGTATTCCTAAACTTTTCCAAATGACTTAGAATAAACACTTAGAGAGCCTTATCAGACTCTCCACATCTTCCCTACCTTCTACCACTATCACCCATAAGATCCCAAATGGGGATTAAGTGGCCATTAGTACTGGGCACAAATAAAAACTACATTTCTAGGTTCCATTAGAAGGCCCCTAATGTATCTTCTAAATCTAAAATGCTCTGATTGTATTAAGGCACTAATCCAGACTGCCTTTTACAGAAACTCTCTCAAGGGATCTTCTCCCTCTTCCTACCCAACTTCCAAGGCTCCTTTAACTCCTATCTAACTCCTTTTCAACAAAGGGTCTTGAAACGGTGATAACTGTATTCACAAATCCAAACTCCATCATCTCCAATTATCAGAAACTCTACCAAAAAAAAAAAGTTTCAAGTGCCTCTCATATGGTTGAATTTTGTTATACTTAAACATTCTCCCTCAAAATTAACTTATGCTTGCTATAGGAAGGTCAGTCTCATTAGTAAAATGTGGTAGGAAGAGAAAAAACATTAAAAATGATTTTAAGGTTTTGAGCCTGGACACTGGTATCACTGATAGAAACTGGGGGAGGAGTTCTGATTTAGTTATATTTAACATATAAATAGAATATCTGGGAAGAGATATATAACAGGCCACTGGAAATATAAAACTAGAACTCAAAAGAGAGATTGGACCTGGAAACAGAGATTTCGGAGTTAGCTGCATTATGATGATATCTGAAGCCTTAATTATGGGCTACATCATCAAAGATGAGAGATAAGTGGGGCAAGATGACATTCATACATAATATATATAATCCCCACTATTTAACTGAAATAATTCTTTCCAGTATTGTCAATGACTTCTTAATTTGTCAAACCCAATGACCTTTCCTCAGTTAAATGGTGGGGATAGAATCTTTGCAAACCTTAAAGCACTATATAAATGTCAGTTATTATTATGATTATGATTAATTAGATTAGAGAAAATCTAACACATACAATTAATAGAGAAACAATTAGAATCTAGGAGTGACCTCTGGTACACAGGGCTCCTTCCATAACACTCATTTATTAGGCATTTCACTATGTATAAAGCACTGTTCTATGAGTTGGGAAAATATGGATAATTAAGACATGATTTCTGCCCTCACCTACCACCTTTCTCTAAGGAACAGAAAGTAATTAACCAATTATACTCACATTCTCATTCCTCTACCAAACTGTCAAACTCAGCATATTCAAGGCCATTATTTCAGGCAACTGAACCCAGATGTTAACATTAAGAGGGTGAGCCTGAGGAGTAAAATCAGCAACTTTCAAAATCCTCTTCCCTAATTAACATTCATATGACCAAATTCATCCTTGAAGTAAGTCTCTGTTTTGATGTTGGTTCTGAGAGCTGAACTTTGGAGAAATGCTGCAAAAACACTTATCCAAATCCAAGCTTACTTACTCAGTAAGATCTCTCCTCTATGACTCCCAACTATATGGCACCTCAATGGTTTGAAGAGTGATGGAATGGAGTCAGAAATACTTAAGTCCAGACACTAGTTATGTGATTCCAAGCAAGCCACTTTACTGTCTCAGACTCAGTTTCCTCATCTGTAAAATGGGAATAATAGCAACTACCTCAGAGTTGTTGTGAGGCTCAAATGGAAATAAGGGTGTTCTAATATTCTTAATACAGCTCTTAATTTTAATAGCTTGTAAATTAAACATTTTGCAAATTTTGAATCCCTTTGTAAATGTTAGCTATTATTATCATGAACATCCTATTCTAAAGTACAGAGAAATCAAAATCACTGAATTTACTGTTTATTGATTAATTTGGGGGCAAAAACGCCACAAAAAGAAGCATCAATTTTCTCTTGCCCTCTCTTCCCACTGAAGGGTCATCTGGATACACGTGACTTGCCCAGCAGGCTGCTTTCAAGAATGGTGTGCCTCACGGAGATGCCAAGTCACTTAAAGAAGGAAGTTCTGGCAGCACTTTTATAACTCCGGATGCAGAGAGCAGCACCGATGCTTTCAATGAGACCATCCTGCATTTATACTGGACGGGAAAATTAAATGGAAAGGAAATTGTTCCTGAAACTGGAAGGTACTCCCTCATCCCTGCTCATTTCTGCAGAGAACACTTATTCCCTTAAGAATGAAGTTTGCAGGCTTTTTTTTTTTTTTTTAAATGCCTTTTACATTTTCTACAATAATCTCACGCGGTTTGGGGTGTGTTGTAACTTGGCAGAGGGAAATAAGCCTGAGGAGGTCTAGTTAATACAAAGCTGGTTCGTGTCGGCTCCCGAAATGGAGGGGGGGAGGGGGGTAGAGGAGAAAAAATTAGGAGCAACTAGATTTGCAATTAATGAGTAAGCCGAGGGTCCTCTCACTGGAAACTGGACCAGGTGTGAGGCTGCTCCCGGGATGCAAGCCGCGGAATGGAAAAGCTGGAATGAACCCTGGAAAACATCCGGTGTGCATCCCGCACAAACCTTTCTGTCCTCTACAAGGGCAACTGCCTCGTTTGCTCCCCACGGAAAAAGCGAAGTGCCGCTGCTCTATGCTCCTTCATTTAGGTCCATTGGCAGGGGAATCATGGGCTGCATCCCCAGGTGAGGGAATTCTAAGGGGGGACTGGACAGTTTTCCCAGCCGCTCTTAGCTAGACCCACGCCTGCAGAAGGGACGGGAGCTGCAGACAGACAGCAAAGGGGCTGCAGAAGAGGGAAAAACTCAGATTTCCTCTAGGTTGCTTACCTGGCACCGTCCCCGCCTCCAGTACCCTCTGAACTCTCCTTCTCCCTTCCTTCTTTTCTCCTCCCGCCGCTCCTCCCCAACATCTGCGCATGCTCACTTTCGCTCTGTTCCCTGCTTCCTTCCCGCGTGCCTGTCCAGTCAAGGCAGCCCCGCCCGAGAGCGTCCTGTGCCCACGCACTGTCTATGGAACGTCCCGGGCCCACGTTCTGTCTATGAAACGCCCAGGGCAGCGTTCTAACTCTACGGGTAGCCGCGTGCCCACGGTCTTCTCTCAAATCGTGGGAGAAGCTCCGACACATCTTACCATACTCGACCCTCCAGTCCCGCACTCAGTCCCGGCCTTTTGGGCCTCAGAGCTGGCAGCGGGGAGCAGGAGGAGGTGGACGCCACCTGCTGGAGATAATTGGGATTGAGAAAGTTCCAGAGGATTATATGGAATTTCTGAGTAATGCAACCAGGACACTCATGAGGGAACTCTGGATCTTGGTTCCAAGTTTGTGCTGCAGGCTCTGCCCTTCTCTTACTATAGGATCATAGATTTAAGGCCTCTAGAGATTAGCTATTCCAACACACTCATTTTGTAAATGAGGAAACTGAGGCACGGAGGTCACATAAGTGATTCAAATGAGCATTCAGACCCAGGTCCTCAGATTAGGGGTAGTTGAAGAGGTAGGCTGGGACTCAACTAAAAAAAACAAAAACCTCTTAATAACATGTGGTGCTGCTTCCATCACAGCCCTGACGGATTTTCATCATCTCTGAACCCTCCCCCCAGTTCCACCCACTCCCCAAAACAGGCTGAGAGCTAGACTGACTGACTCGTAATGAGTGGAATGAATAACACTCACTTTTAAATCTTCTTATTCCAAACCCAATGTTCCTTTTGTTACAGTCTCATTTATTCATCCTAAAGTGGCCCAAATAAACTTCCTAATGCACAGGCCTGCCTGTGTCACTTCCCTGATTAAAAACCTCCAGTGAGAAGAATTGCACGTGTTTAACATATATTGGATTATTTGCCGGCCAGGGGAGGGGGTGGGGGAAGGGAGGGAGAAAAAAAATTTGGAAAACAATGTTTTGCAAGGGTGAATATTGAAAACTATGCATATGTTTTGGAAAAAAAAATAAAACCTTCAACGATTCCTTGCTGTCTTAAGGAGATAAAAACTCTTTAACCTAGCATCTTTCTTGGGGAAGGAAGGAAGGAGACAGAAGAGAGGGAGGAAGGGGGGGCAGAAAAGAGGGAAACAAGGAACGAGGGAAGGAAACAGGGAGGGAGGGAAGAAAATGAGAAAGAAGAGGACAAAGAAAAGGAAAGGAGGGAAGGATAAAGAAAAAGGAAGAAAAACAAAGAAAAAGGGAGAGGAAAAGAGGAAGGAAGGAATAGAATAGGAAAAAAAGGAATGAAGAAAGAAAGGAATAAAGGAAAAGAGAAAGAGCAGGACAAAAAGGAAAGAAGAAAGAAAAAGGAGAGTAGTGAAAAGACTATTTATTGCTATCCCACTTGTACTTAGTGTCCTTTTTGTTAGAGTGACTGTTGTGACAGAAGCCTACATTCCTCATCACTGCCTTTTCACATTCCACACATTCTTTAAAAATATGATTTTTTAAAAAAAATTTCACAACAATGGACAATGGCTAGAGGGAGAATTCTTACCCAAGCTAAGGACAGAACAGAACACAAAAGATAAATGAGATAATTTTGATTACATGAAATTGAAAAGCTTTTGCCCTAACAAATCAATATAGTGAGAATAAAAAGGGAAACTACTGAATAAGGAAAACCTTTGCCACAAATACATCTGACAAAGATCTGGCATCTAGAAAATGAAATCAAATATGAAAGACCTCAAGGGACAGTCTCCAGTGGAAATGTGGTTAAAGGATATGCTCAGATTATTCTCAAAAGAATTGCAAACTATTAACAACCATAAGAAAGACTGCTCTAAAACACTAATTGTAAGTGAATGCAAATTAAAATAGTTCTGAGTCTTCACTTCATATCTGGCAAATGGGCAAAGGTGACTATGTTGAAGCAATTCCAGGTACACTAATACACATTGGGGGAGTTCTGACTTTATGGGATCATAGGATACATTGATCCAATTATTCTGAAAAAAATTGGAATTATGTTTTTTTAAAAGATGTTTATATCCTTTGATCTAGAGAACCCACAGTCATATTCCCCAAGGAAGCAGAGACAGAAAGAAAAGTCCCATTTACCCCAAAATATCCAAAATGGCTCCACTTTTTTATGGTTGTAAAGAACTAGAAACAAAGTAGGTATCTATCAACTTGAGAATGGCTAAACAAACTATATATGAAGAATTCAAAGAATGTAAAGACAGATAGATACATGAACTGATGCAGAGGTAATCAAGTAGAACCAGAAAAATAATATATACAATGCGTCCAAAATAGAAAATAAAAAAACAATAAAATAGTGTTATATGATTGTAATAATCAAGTTTAAGCTCCAAAGAAAAGTTGAGAAAATATATCTCTTCTTTCATTATATAAGCAAGAGGATATCAGTGTATAATAATTTCTAGAGTCCAGCAATCAATTATACACATTTAAATGTTACTTTTTAAGTGCTGTATTGAGTTTTTTGTAAAGGTAGTTCTGTTTAGTTATGGGTTGAACTAAACAGCCAGTGATACTATAAATTGTGATTTCACTGTTAGGATATTATTCATATTTTTGACATGTTCATATCTTGTTTGCCAATTAGCTTGTAACCTTTTTGAAAGCAAACATCATAACTCCTTTGGTTATCCACAATGCTTTACTCAAAAAACAAGTATTACAAATTATAGTTGGGCATATGCTGAGTTTGAGTTGATAATCAGACAAATGAATACTAGTTCAGTGGGGAGTTGGACAGAGCAAACTAGAGTGTCATGGAAAATTAGAGCTTGGCATTCTGGAGAGCAATTTGGAACTATGCTCAAAAAGTTATCAAACTGTGCATACCCTTTGACCCAACAGAGTTTCTATTGGGCTTATATCCCAAAGAGATCTTAGAGGAGGGAAAGGGACCCACATGTGCAAGAATGTTTGTGGCAGCCCTTTTTGTAGTGGCTAGAAACTGGAAACTGAATGGATGCCCATCAATTGGAGAATGGCTGAATAAATTATGGTATATGAATGTCATGGAATATTATTGTTCTGTAAGAAACGACCAGCAGGACAATTTCAGAGAGGCCTGGAGAGACTTGCATGAACTGATGCTCAGTGAAACGAGCTGAACCAGGAGATCATTATACACGGCAACAACAATACTATATGATGATCAATTCTGATGGACATGGCTCTCTGCAACAATGAAATGTTTCAAACCAGTTCCAATTGTTCAGTGATGAAGAAAGTCATGTACACCCAGAGAGAGGGATATGAATGTAGACCACAACATAACATTTTCATGCTCTCGATTGATGTTTGCTTGCATTATGTTTCCCTTCTCAGATTTTTTTTCTTGTAGATCCGACTTTGCTTGCACAGCAAGATAACTGTAAAAATATGTATACACATATTCATCAAGTATTTTAACATAATTAACATGTAGTAGACTTCCTGCCATCTAGGGGAGGGGTCGGGGCTAGGGGGGAAAATATGTAACAGAAAGCTTTGCAAGGGTCAATGTTGAAAAATTACTCATACATATGTTTTGCAAATAAAAAGCTTTAATAAAAACAAAAAACAAAAACAAAAAAAAAAGAAAAAAGAAAATTAGAGCTTGGGAAAAAGATTCAAATCATTGAACAAAAATATTCCATACAATGAGTATCTTTTATAAATACAGAATTTTGATATAGCAAAGAACAAAGGGGAAAAGAGTTATGAACAAAAGGTTCTCATCTTAAAGGCAAATTGCAAATGGCATACTTAAAACAAATTTAAGTGATAAAATTCCAAAGGGGAAAAAACACTTATCATATATATATATATATGTGTATATATATATATGCACATATATATATATATATATATAAAATACACTATCATTATAAAGCTGAATTGTAGTAATTCGAGCAAAATTGAATTTCCAGTTCAGTAGCTTAAATGAAGCCACTTGTTGACTTTCTTGCTTTCCTTTTCCTTGACAAGACAGCAGGTGGCACTGAGATCTCTGTTTTAACACCCTTGGCAAGACAGGGTTGTAATCAAAGCATGGAAATATTGCAATAAAATTTAGATATGGTCTCTGAAAAAAGTGAGGACAAAAGGGTAGCTTAAACCAAACTTGAGCAACGAACAGAAAAATTTGGTTATGATTCCAGGTATGAAAAAAATTATGTTCTTTTCCAGAAAAATGTCTACTTCTATACCACAACCTACAGCCATAATCATATGCCCAGCACTAAGGAGGAATGGTTATCTCTGTCCCAAGTGGATAGTCAACCAATACATGAACCCACAGACTTTGATTGAGTAGTACCTATTATGTGCAAGACTCTGTGGTGCATATTCTTGAAATACCAAGAAATGGAAGACATGGTTATTGTCTTTAAAGATCTTATCATCTGGTTCCATTCCATTCAACAAACATTAACTATCTACTGTGTATAGAGAGCATTATGTTTGGTACAGAGAGTACAAAATTTTCAGCAGATGCTTTGTGATAAATAATCCTTTAAAAAGTACAGATTGCAACCCATCCATACCTTTTCATTGCCTACTAGCTAGCACAAATGGTCAGCCAGGAGCAGGTAAGAAAGCTTTTAACATGTCCTGTTGCATAAACCTATTCAGAATAAACACAAACTAAAGATAAATAAATGCAAGGTAGCTAGGGAGGGAGGATACTGCCAGATGGAGAAATAGACAATATTATGAACGAAGCACAGAATTGGGAAATATTGGAGGGCCTGTTCAGTGAATGTGTCCATTTGTTTGTTCTCAGTGGTTTCTTCCTTATCTGGTAACTTTTAAAAAATTGTCTCCCTTGGGAAAGGCCCTACATGTGCAAAAATGTGCAGCCCTTTTTGTAGTGGTAAGGAACTGGAAACTTAGTGGATGCCTATAAGTTGGAGAATGGCTGAATAAGTTATGATATATGAATGGTATGGAATATTATTGTTCTATAAGAAATGATCAGCAGGATGATTTCAGAAAGGCCTGGAGAAGCTTACATGAATTGATGTTAAGTGAAGTGAATAAAACCAGGAGAATATACATGGCAACAAAATTATACAATGGTCCATTCTGATGGACTTAGTTCTTTTCAACAATGAGATGATTCAGGCCAATTCCAATGTTCTTATGATGGAGAGAGTCATGTGCACCCAGAGAGAGGACTGTGGGAACTGAGTGTGGATCCCAACATAGAACTTTCACTTTTTTGTTGTTGTTTTCTTGCATTTTGTTTTTTTTCCTCATTTTTTTTCTTTTTGATCTGATTTTTCTTGTGCAGCATGATAATCGTGGAAATATATATAGAAGAATTGCACATGTTTAGCACATATTGGATTATTTGCTGTCTAGGGGAGGGAGTGGAAGGAAAGAGAAAAAAATTTGGAGCACAAGGTTTTTCAAGAGAATGTTGAAAACTATGCATATATTTTAAAAATAAATTTTTTAAAAAAATATAAAAAATTTGTCTCCCTTGTCTTCTTGTTTGGTCATTAGGGTGACTTGTCCTTTTTGGGTAAATATGGTGTTGGTTAGGGTTCTTCTAAGTTCTTAGTCTAGCTAGATGTTCTAATTCTAGCTAACTTGTAATGGAACTTAAATCTCTGATGGGGCATGGAGATGCAGGCACACTCTCCCTGTACAGTCCACTTAAGTTTGGGGGTACAGCTAGACTTTCCATATTTAAGCCACCAAATGATGGGGTATAGCAGTGCAAAAGTGCAAGAATATATGATGATCAATTGTGATCAATTTGGCTCTTCCCAACAATGTGGTGATTCAAGACAATTTCAATAGATTTGGGATGGAAAATGCCATCTGCATCCAGAGACTGAATGTGGATCAAAGCATAGTATTTTCACCTTTTTTTTTGTTTTTTTTCTTTCTCATGGTTTTTCCCCCACTTTGGTCTGCCTTTTCTTGCACAACATGCTAAATGTGGAAATATATTTAACTTATATAAGATTGCTTGCTGTCTTGGGGAGGGAGGACGTAGTAGAGGGAAGGAGAAAAATTTGGAACACAAGATCTTACAAAAACGAATGTTGAAAACTATCTTTATCTATATTTGGAAAAATAAAGTACTACTGAGAAAAAAAATAACTTCCCTTGCTGGGTAAGCTCTCTGAGTCTTAGTTTTTCCATCTCTAAAAAGAGGCAGTTTTCAAGCCTGAAACGCACATTTCTCTCATCTCTGTCTCTTAGAATTGCTAGCTTCTTAAAAGACTCAATTCACATACTACCTTCTGTAAGAGGTCTTACCGGTTCCCTTCTGCTGTTAATATTTTTCCCTTTAAGGGAATCTTGAACATAACACATATGTATTGTTAAAGGAAGACTCTAGGCCCCAAAAGAAGGCCCCTAAAGGAATGAGTTTGATCTCAGATTACAAAAGCATTTATTGTCTGAGACTAGCTTATAACAGGAAATTTGCAAGGAAGCAAAGAGAGTTCTCAGCTGCTCAAAAGGGAATGGAAAAGGATGAGATAATATAGTTTCTAGAGGCTTTGGGCAGGTAGGGAGCAGTATGTTAAGGGAGAAGACATCTGTAGACATAATAAGCCAGGAAGCAAGAATGTTTAGAAAGTCCTGAGCAAGGTCTTGGGTTTGCAGCTGCTGTTCAAGGTTGCCCTTGAGCTGGTCAGGGTTGGTCCTGTGGTTTCTGATTGCTACAGGGATCTTCAAATTTGGCCAGAGTTCATTCACAAAGGATCACTACTAAATGAAGCAGTTTAGGACTTCAGAAGCCTCTCTGTTTGACTAGTTTTTATAGAACTATGACAGTTTAGTACAGTCATTACACAGCTATATTAACTGTATCCTGTGTATAACTACTCATTGAAAAAGACCCTAATATAGGAAATGATTGAAGGCAAAAGGAAAAGGGGAAAGCAGAGGATGAGATGGACAGATAGTGTCATGAAAACAATGAACATGAACTTGGACAGACTTTGGGAGAATACTATGGTCCCTGGGGTCATGAAGAGTTGGACACAATTAAACAACAACTTTTATGTGTGTTTTTTCATATTAGAATATAAACACTTTGAGGGAAGAAACTATCTTTGATTTTTCTCTATATCCCCAGAACTTACTACAATGATTACTACATAGTAAGTGCTTGATAAATGCTTTTTGATTAAACCCAACTCTTTCTGACTTCAAGGCCATTACTCTACGAATCAGTAACTAAAGTGAATTTAATTATATTTTCTTAAAATTTTGTGCTAGAAATACAAACAAAAATGTTACCAATTTTATATAACAAAAACTAGGTATACTACATGTTCAGACACCATAATGAGGATCTCAATCAATCAGCAAGTATAAATTAAGTACCTACTGCGTGCCAGGCACAGGACTAGGAGATAAATACAAAGAATGAAACATTCCTACTCACAAGAATCTTATGTTGTAATGGAACAGACAACAACAATCTATCCATCTATCTTCTTTTCTTTCCATCTATAAAATATAAAGTGAGTAAATACAAATGTATGCAAAGTAG
Source organism: Myrmecobius fasciatus (assembly GCA_023553655.1). Lineage (NCBI taxonomy): Eukaryota > Metazoa > Chordata > Mammalia > Dasyuromorphia > Myrmecobiidae > Myrmecobius > Myrmecobius fasciatus. The sequence goes on from JAJPUD010006444.1 coordinate 31,313, forward strand.
TTAAATGGAAGATAGTTTGGGGGAGAGGACACTGGACCTTGGTGCTTAAGCTGAATCTTAAAGGAAAAGAGAAATTCTATGAGGCAGAGATGAGCAAAAACATTTTAGGAATGGGAGCTAGCCATTGCAAAGACAAAGAATTAGAAGGAAAGTTACGTGAGAGGAGCAGAGAAGATCAATTTGGCTGGGCCAAGAGTGTTAGAAAGAGAATAATGTTCAAAAAATCTAGAAAGATCACTTGGTGCCAAGTTGTATATAAACTTTAAAAGCTAAATATATGTTTATATTTTATGTTTATATAGTATATATTTATAAGTATATATTAATATGTTTTATATGCATATGTACATACATATATTTTATTGTATATATGTATATCTGCATATCATATATATTTTATGTGTGTATACCATGAAGCATGATTATATAAATAAATAATACTTATTAAAAATCAACATAGTTACTGATGCCATATAAATTTATTCCATTTTTATCTCTTGATGCAACTCTGTGGTTTAATAACTCCATGTTTGTTTTTTGCATCTGGCATAACAATTGAAGCAAAGTAAGATTGTGAGATTGGTTATGATTACTTAGTGATTCTAGACAGAGCAGGACTTAACTGGGCACTTAGTTCATGAGTTTCTTTTTTTATCACCTCTGTAATGTGCTTTCATACGTTCAGAATTTTTTCCTGATTGGAATTGCTCTTCATAGTACCTATATTTGTACCTAGGGTTTTTTTTTTAATTATTATTCTTAACTGACATGTTTGCGTGTCTGCAAAAGCAAGGAAGAGTCAATGGTTTCAACAAAATGATTTCTCGGTCACTTCTTTTTCATTAAAATTGATAGGACAGATTTCTTCTTGCTAGATTGAACATATGAGATAAATAAACACTGACAATAACCTTACCTTGTTTGGGCAAACCGTATGACCATCATCCTATAAAAGTAATTCGCATGGGAATAAAAGATAAAATATTAAGGGCATCACAATTTTTTCTGTTCTATCTTTCCCCTCAGGAAAAAGCTGCTGAATTTGTGATGTTAAAACAAAAATTAACTTAGAATGCATGGAAAACTAATATATTCCTCTAAGGTTATCTTGTATCTAGGCTGTATTTATCTTGTATAGCTATTTGTATATAAGATAGTTCAAAAATCAATGCAGTTTTAAGCTTTAATAATCTTATAATTTTAAATGCTGTAAGTTTAATTTTTTTTTAATCAAACATTTGAGAAATTATTTACAATCCTAAAATATTGACATTTTAAAAAATAAAATTCAATATAATCATGTTGGGTTTTTTTTTTTTTGCATCTGGCATAACAATTGAAGCAAAATAAGATTGTGAGACTTGTGATCATTCATTGATTCTGAACAGAGCAGGGCTTAGCTGGGGTCTTAGTTCATGAGTTTCTTTTTTTTTATCACCTCTGTAATATGCTTTCAGATGTTCAGAATTTTTTTTTCCTGATTGGAGTTGCTCTTCATATTATCTATGTTTGTACCTAGGTTGTTTTTTATTTAAATTATTAATCTTAACTGACATTATGTTATCTCATGTTATACATTGGTCTAGTCAGTTTTTGAACTTTGTGAAAACTTTCATTAGGGAGCAGCTAGTTGGTGTAGTGGACAGAGCAGCAGCCCTGAAAGTCAGGAAGACCTGAGTTCAAATCTAGCCTCAGACACTTAATACTTCCTGGCTGTGTGACCTTGGGCAAGTTACTTAGCCTCAATTGCCTCAGCAAAACCAAAAAAACAAAACAACTTTTATCTGCTGCTGCTCAGAGACTGAAATTATTGCATTTGTAATCTTGGCCTTAAGACCATCCAAGAAGTAAATTTTAATGTATACATGATAGTTTTGATGTGACCTCACAAGAAAAAAATCTATGGAGATACATGAAGTAACAGAGGGGACTAAGCAAAATGACTTCTTCTATTGAGAAAGTATCATCAAAAAACTGAAAATACAATGTAAAATGACAAGATCTCCCATCTTGTTAAAATGAAAAAAACATTTTAAATTTCTAAAAACTGAATATATACAAAAGAGATTAAAATAATCAAACTTTTAAATGATGGTTGTGCCATTTATTTATACATTAAAAAGTTATTTCAAGGGTGTCTGCTGTGGGTATGCTTCCAATATCCTATCTTTTTCCTACTATGTGGTATGATTGCTTCCTTTGATTGGTTGCTTCTTTAAAACTGGTCAGACTGTGATAGTCTCTCTTCTTCCTGTGCACTCTTTCTTGCTGCTCTAGTGAGGTGAAGCTTACAATTTTCTCCCTCCATAGGTGCTATGGAATGGAATGAGAGGTTTCTCTTTTCCCTTTCTCTTTTTAGCCCTTCTAGCTGAGGTATTTGTTTTCGTTCTGTGACGTGTCCTCATTTTCAGATGCCCATGGTGATTATCCTAGACTTGGGAGTTCAAACTATGGTGATCTTTGAGGCAGTATTCCAGGTGGGATGTTGCTGACTACTCAATGATCAAGAAAGCCTGGAGAAGTCAGGCTACTGGGGACTTGGTCCCCAGAGCAGTTTTGGATTTGGAACAGTAACTGTGCTAGCTAGGTACAAATGTTGCCCTTCCAAAAGAGTGGGATGGTACAAAGGGAATAGGAATTTGGTACTCTGTATTGGGTATAATTTGTGATTATACCTTTTGTAAAAGGATTGTCAAGGGTTTGCTGGAACCGGGGTGGAGGTGCACTTTCCTTGTACTTAAGGAAACATTATCAAAGAGGGCTGGAGTCATTTGCAGAGAGCCTGGATATTCTGAACTCCTTAAAAAGTTCTAGAGAATCCTGGGAAAGGAGTACTTGATCTTCAGAAAGTGAGAGTTAGGATAATTATATTACAAAAGCTTAAAACTGTACTAAAACTTTACATTAGAATGTAAACTTTTTGTGGGCAAAGACCGACTTGGCTTTTTCTCTGCATTTTCAAATTGTAGTACAATGCTTCATACATAGTTAAGTGCTTAATAAATGTTTATTAACTGATTAAACCCTGCTCTGCTTGAGTTTGAAACTTCAAGACTAGCTTTCTATCCATCCCATCACTTTGGAAATTACTTACTAAGATGAATTTAACCACATGTCAGAAATACAAATAAAAAATGAATAATTTTAGATAACAAATTGTGAATACCATTTATTCAGATACCATGAGGCTCTCAATCTATCAAATAACATTTCTTTACATATATGTATATATATGGGCACCATATAAAGCATACAAGAACAAGGAATAAAACAATGCCTACTCCCAAGGAACTTATATTTTAATGGAGAAGACAAAAAACACATACATAAAAACATATAACATAAAACATATTGGAAGAACGGAGAAGTTGGCCAAGCTTCTATATTTGTGCCCCTTAAGTTTCTTTTTATGGTAACACCTGGCAACGCAGCAGACATAGTCTACTTGAAGGAATCATTGATTTTCCTGAGCTGATAAATCCACTTCAACTTCATGCTAATGTGACTTTGCTGAACACTTCAAAGATCTGTGATTTTAGCAAAGTGGCTCAGTTCTTTACTTATTCAGCTCACAACTTTTTTTTTTCTAAGCTTTCTTAGACAATGTTATCAGCTGCTCTTGTGAGGAAAAAATTCAAGTGGTGGTCAGCTTTTAGTTGATGAGACTTTCCTAATTAACTAGACTAGTCCTTTAATGATAATTTATGGCCTTCACTCAAAATTTTTTCAACTTTGTTGTTGTTGAGATGTGTCCACTCCTTGTGATTCCATTTCAGATTTTCTTGGCAATGGTACTAGAGTAATTTGCTATTTCCTTCTCCAGTTAATCTTGTTTATGAGAAGCTGAGGTAAACAGGGTTAAGTGACTTGCCCACAGTTACACAGTAAGTATCTGAAACCAGATTTGGATTGAGGAAGATGAGTCTTTTTTATTCTAAGCCCAATGTCTAACCACTCTGCTTCTTAGTTGCCCATAATGTACCTTTAAGCTTTCACTTGAAGGTTTTCTGTCTTAATAATGTTAGAACTTGGACTCCTCAGATACAGCCTTTGAAAATTCAAGAGTGCTTTGACTATAGGATGTACCTCCAAGATGGGATTTTAGTAGAGGTATTCCAGAAAAGCACTTCTTAAAAGATGAATTACTCATGTATTAGTACAAAGTACTAGCAATGTTGTGGAATGATCAGCTATGAATGACTTTGCTATTCTCAGAAATACAATAATCCAAGATTACTCTGAAAGATTTATAATGAAGAATGCTATCCATACCTGGAGAAAGAACGGATTGTGTTTTAATGAAGATTGAGACATACTTTTTGTTTTTTACTTTATTTTTTTGAGGGTATTTTTTTTGTGGGTAGAGATCTATGTTTTCTTTTAAAGCATAACATTTATGAAAATGTTACATAACTTCACATGTGCCTTCTTAATAGGGGTATAGAGGAAGGAAGAGAATCTGAAACTCAAAGTTTTAAAAACAAATGTAAAAATGTTTTAGATATAACCGAGGAAAATAATAAATAAATAATAACTATAATAAAAAAAGATGAGTTTCTCAATGATAACAAACCTCCTTAATGCATTTTTCCAGGGAGAATCAGACAAAAATAAATATGAGAAGCCAGAAAAACATGGTAAGAAGAGCTTGAGGGAAAAAGCTGAGACTAAAACAATGCATGATACTACATGAAAATGTGTAAATAAGGAACATGTTAAAGATTCATTCATTCAAGAATACATTAGGGTTGACTATGAGGGATAATATATACAGATTTGTTTTAAATTATGAGTCAGTGAAGATACTGAGAGACCTTAAAAATAATTCTGTGCCCCAATTGATAAATGGTCAAAGGATATGAGCATGCAATTTTCAGATGAAGAAATCATAATTATCCATATGTTTATGAAGTATCACTTTTGACAGAGAAATGCAAATTTAAAACAAGTCTAAGGTACTGTCACACATATCAGATTAACTAATATGACAAAAAAGGAAATGATAAATGTTGAAGAGGATGTGGGAAAACTGGGACACTAATGCACTGTTGGTGAAATTGTGAACTGATCCAACTATTCTGAAAGCAATTTGGAACTAAGTCCAAAGGGCTATAAAACTGTGCATATCTTTTGATCTGCCAATACTATTGCTGTGCTATATCCCAAAAACATTCCTCAAAAGAGGAGAGGACCTATTTGTACAAAAATATTTATAGCAGCTCTTTTTATGGTGGTTAAGAATTATAAATAGAAGGGATGCCCATCAATTGGGGAATGGTTAAACAAGCAATACAACTTGTAGTTCTGTATCCCAAAGAGATCATTAAAAAAGAGAAAGGACCTACATGTGCAAAAAAAACTTATCACAGACCTTTCTGTGATTACAAAATAAAGGAAATTAAAGGGATGCCTATTATTTGGAAAATGGCTGAACAAACTGTGGTATATGAATATAAGGGCATACTATTATGCAATAAGAAATGATGAACAAGCAGATTTCTGGAATCTGGAAAGATTTGTACAAACTGATATAAAGAAAAATGAGCAGAACCAGGAAAACAGTGTACACAGTATTACAACATTATGTGATGATCAACTATGAATGACTAAGCTCTTCTCAGTAACAAATGAACTAAGACATTCATGAAAGAAAATGCTATCCACATCCACATAAAGAACTGATGAACTCTGAAAGCAGATTGAAACATATATTTTTTCACTCATTTTATTCTTTTTCTTGTTTTCCCCCTTTTGGTCTGTTTCTTCTTTTATTTTTTTTCAATTTTATTTTATTTGCATAACATATGTGTGGGTAATTCTTCAACAATAACCCTTACATAGCTTTCCGTTACAAATTTTTCCCCCCAACTTCCCCACCCCTTCCCTAGATGGCAGGATATCCACTACATGTTAATTATGTTAAAATATTGGCAAATCGAATATATGTATACATATTTCCAAACTTATCATTGTTGTGCAAGAAAAATCTTATCTACACAAACGATATATCAGATAA
>JAJPUD010006444.1:47328-60292 GCA_023553655.1 Myrmecobius fasciatus
TTATTATATTTGCTCGGCCTACCCATGAGCACTTAATGTTTTTCCAACTGATTAGGTCTGATTTTATTTGTGTGGAAAGTGTTTTGTAGTTTAGTTCGTATAGTTTCTGACTTTTCCTTGGCAGATAGATTCCCAAATATTTTATCCTATCATCCGTTATTTGGAATGGAATTTCTTTTTGTATCTCTTGCTGCTGAATTTTGTTGGTAATATATAAAAATACTGATGATTTATGTGGATTAATTTTGAATCCTGCAACTTTGCTAAAGTTGTGAATTGTTTTTAGTAGTTTTTTAGTTGAGTCTCTAGGGTTCTCTAAGTATACCATCATGTCATCTGCAAAGAGTGATAATTTGGTTTCTTCATTACCTACTCTAATTCCTTTTATCTCTTTTTCTTCTCTTATTGCTAAAGCTAACATTTCTAATACAATATTAAATAGTAATGGTGACAGTGGGCAGCCTTGTTTCACTTCTGATCTTATTGGGAATGGTTTTAGTTTGTCTCCATTACATGGCACATAACATTTTTAAAAAACAACAATAGTCACCTAAAATGGTACCAGACCTCAAGAAGTTTACATTCTACAGAGGAAAATGGCTAAGCGTGAGTGTGATTTTGTAGATTCTTTTACTTTACCCCACTCCATCTAAAGTAAGTAATAAGATGCTAAAGTCATTGCTGGGTCAATCATAGGCTTTAGAATAAGTTCAGAAAGTCTTAGTGAAATTACATAGCAAGTATATTCACATAGACTTGGGGAAATTTGGCATATCCCAGGAGTTATCAAACTAGGGAAATGGAGTCATGAAGAAACTGGAGCAAACATATCTTTCCATTATATTTGTAAGGAGGAACCACCTGGGAGAGAAGGAGCGGCCTCAGTTATGGTCTTAGACAAATATTTCTTCCTAACCCCTATCCCCACTCCATCACCTCCTTTCCTAGTGTAGGATCTTTCCACTTTAAAAGAATTGAGAAGATGTTGGGGTCCCCATTTCCCCACCTATACCCTAGTTACATTCTGAGATCATGTGAAAGTGTTGTCTATCAAAAAACAGAGGGATGCAGATTTATTATACATAAGGGAACCCTTTTGGAATTAATGAAAAAAAAATGCTGATGATGGTGGCCTTGCTGTACCAGATTTAAAACTATATTATAAAGCAGCGGTCATCAAAACCATTTGGTACTGGCTAAGAAATAGAATAGTCGATCAGTGGCATAGGATAGGTTATCAGGACAATCTAGGTAATAACTTTAACAATTTAGTGTTTGATAAACCCAAAGACCCCAGCTTCTGGGATAGGAAATCACTGACAAAAACTGCTGGGAAAATTGGAAACTAGTATGAAAGTAATTAGGGCTTGACCCACACCTAACACTGCATACCAAGATAAGATCTAAATGGGTTCATGATTTAGACATAAAGAATGATATTATAAGCCAAGTAGAGGAACATAGGATAGTTTACCTCTCAGACCTGTGGAGATGGAATAAATTTATGTCCAAAGAATATCTGAAACTCTTAATTGAACACCAGATAGATAATTTTGATTATATTAAGTTAAAAAGTTTTTGTACAAACAAAACTAATGCAGACAAGATTAGGATGGAAGCAATAAATTGGGAAATCATCTTTACACTTAAGCATTCTGTTGACTCATATTTATAAGAATTCAAACCATTCTCCAATCAATAAATGGTCAAAGGAGACAATTCTCAAACAGACAATTCTCAGATGATGAAATTAAAACCATCTCTAGTCATATGAAAAAGTGTTCCAAATCACTATTGATCAGAGAAATGCAAATTAAGACAACTCTGAGATACCACTTCACACCTGTCAGATTGGCTAAAATGACAGGAAAAGATAATGACGAATATTGGAGGGGATGTGGCAGAACTGGGACACTGATACATGGTTGGTGGAATTGTGAACGGATCCAATCATTCTGGAGAGCAATTTGGAACTATGCTCAAAAAGTTATCCAACTGTGCATACCCTTTGACCCAGCAGTGTTTCTACTGGGCCTATATCCCAAAGAGATCTTAAAGAAGAGAAAGGAACCCACATGTGCAAAAATGTTTGTGGCAGCCCTTTTTGTAGTGGCAAGAAACTGGAAACTGAGTTGATGCCCATCAATTGGAAAGTGGCTGAATAAATTATGGTATATAAATGTTATGGAATATTATTGCTCTGTAAGAAATGATCAGCAGGACGATTTCAGAGAGGCCTGGAGAGACTTGCATGAATTGATGCTGAGTGAAATGAGCAGAACCAGGAGATCATTATACACGGCAACAACAATACTATATGATGATCAATTCTGAAGGACATGGCTCTCTTCAACAATAAGATGTTTCAAACCAGTTCCAATTGTTCAGTGAAGAAAGCCATATACACTCAGAGAGAGGCCTGTGGGATCTGAGTCTGGACCACAACATAGCATTTTCACTCTCTCTGTTGATGTTTGCTTGCATTTTGTTTTCCTTCTCAGGTTTTTTTTTTTCTTGTAGATCCAATTTTTTTGTATAGCAAGATAACTGTAAAAATATGTACACACATATTTGATTTGTCAAGTATTTTAACATAATTTCCATATATTAGACTTTCTGCCATCTAGGGGACGGGGTGGGGGAAAGGAGGGAAAAAATTGTAACAGAAAGCTTTGCAAGGGTTAATGATGAAAAATTACCTATGCATATGTTTTGCAAATAAAAAGCTTTTAAAAAAAATAAGGGAACCCTTTTAAGGATCTCACAAATGGGGGGAAAGGCAATTAGGAGTCATGTTTCCTTTTGCTATGTTAGCTTTCTATTCTTGAGCCACTTTCCTCAGAATGCTATAAATACTTGTGTGTCCCCATTTTGGAGATAATATTTTTGAGAAAATATTTTATACCAATTATTCTTACTATACCATCTGAGTAAATATACTTTTCTAAAAGCTGCTTAAGGTTAACAAACTCAATTGCTTTTCAAATGATAATATTGGGGAGAAGCATACCAGTGGGTGCTCAAGCCACAGGCCCTAGGGAATTCCTTTTGATTTCTTAGGGATATCCCTCAGATCTTGAAGAAGAGATATAGGTAAACTCTGGAGACATGATTTATCATTAGAGTGGGAGTTGGAATAGGAATGCTTAGAGTTTAAGCAGCCTACGTGATTAAGTAAATATTTCTATAAAATAAATACAAAATAATTTCAGAGGGGGGTAGAAACATGGGGGACACAGGAGGGGCTTTATCTCTGAGATGGTTCTTAAATTAAACCTTGAAGGACATAATTCTAAGGGACAAAGACAACTTTATTCTCTCATCTTTCTCCCTACTTCTTAGAGAAGCTGCTTGTTCTTGCAAGTCTTTTGTGGTGGATCCAAAAAAAAAATTCTTTTGAAAAAGACGATGAATATTAGTGGACTTGTGAGGTAAACTAAGTGAGGGTGGGGTGAGGGTTTTAAAAGAACGTGTGGCTTAGCCACACTCTTGACTAACTCTGCCTTTTTTGTCTGGCTTTAATGTGCCATGTTTTTATGTGGAGAGAATTCAGATCAGGAATCTTTTTTGCATATTTCTCCAGTAGCCAAGTAGTTAATGTTGTTGGCTTTGAGGCTTAAGCTTTCAATTAGTGAAGGTTTAAAAGCTCTGAGGCCTGATGAAATGAATAGGAAATGACTGCAGCCTCTCCCTGTTATTGGTCTAGCCTGTAGCCAAGCTGTAACAGGATGCTGCTGTGTTACTCCTTTTCTCAAAGATGTCCCTTCAGACACAACTCTAGGAAACTCCATAGAGACTTCTGAGTTGCCTGATTCTTAAGTCCTGTCTTGGGTTACTCACGGACAGAGAGATTGGCTTCGGATCAAAAGTACAGGGTGACAGATTGGCACACGATGCCGTGTTGGTGATTTCCATGTCTCTGCATTCTCCCCCTGCCAATTTCCACCTATTTGACCCCTCATTTCACATAATGAAGTGATCTTCCACAGACAGCTTCAAATGAAGGTATAGAATCATAGATCTTGAGTTAGAAGGAACCTTAAAGGTAATCTATTCCACCCTCTCACATTTTACAGCTGGCAAAACTGAGACTGGGAGCTTTCTCTATTCAGAGTTACTTTCATTAAAAAAAAATAGCCTTGGTACATCTGTTCTGTTGTTTTCCTTTTTTGTGCTAAAATTAATGTACAATTGGAGTTTGTGCTAAGAGGGGTCATGGATTCTGAATTCCAGTAAGAGACCAATTTGACTCAAACAACAGTCAAATAATAGAACTGTTTTTCTCATCATCCCTATCCCTTTTGTACTCTTATCATTCTGAATAAGATTCTCAGACAAAGTCCTTCTCTAGGTATATCCCATATCACTATCCTGTCATAGCTTATTAAGGGAGTGACTGCAAAAAAAAAAAAAATTAAGGGAGTGTCACTGGGTTAGCTGATGCTGTTAGCAAAGCTGCTGTTGACTACAGATTAACTCTGTAATTCAAAGGCTCATCTGTGTAATAGTGGCAAATATTCTAAAAAACTAATGGAGAGGCTTTTCTTCTGCTGAATATTGTCTCTCCCTTATCCATTTTCCTATTCATTTTCTGGGCCATTCTCTAGAGTGAGAGAACTGTTGGAGTGTATTAGGTAAACTGGTTTTGTTCTAGCATCTTTGAATCCAGTTGACTTCTTTCTCACAGCTATTTGATGTCTCACTTTATATCTTTTCCCCAAAAAAGCTTTATTTTACTTTAAAATTCCTTTTTTATATTTTATTTTTTAAAACATTGATGTTATTTTCCATTATCCCTTACACCATAAAATGCTCTCTATAAGAAAAGAGGTTCAGTTAAACTAAACCAATCAGCATGCTGGCTATGTTTGATGATATATGCCAGGGATTCTTAATCTTTTTTATAAAATTAATGTATTTATTTAATATTTTTCCTCAGTTACATTCAAAACAATTTTTTTAACTTTTGTTTTTAAGATTTTTGAGTTCTAGGGGCTCTCCCTTATCCCTATCCACAATTAAGAAAACACATCTCCCACCCTAATAAAAATTAAAACCCTCAAAAAAATTAAGTTAGAAAGAGAGAGATAGAGAAATAGAGAATGCTTCAAACTCTATTCAAGCATGATCAGTTCCTTCTCTGGATTTGGATAGAATTTTTCATCATAAGTCCTTCAGAGTAGTTGTGGATAGTTGTACCTCTGAGAATAACAAGTCATTTACAGCTAGTCATCTCAGAACATTGCTATTACTTTGTATACAATATATTTCACTTTGTTCAAGGAAGACTTTCCAGATTTTTTTTCCTGAGAACATCCTGTAAATCATTTCCCAGAGAACAATAATATTCCATCACAAACCTATACCATAGTTTATTGAGCATTCCTTAATTGATGGGCATCCCCTCAATTTCTAATTTTTTTTTGTCTTGAGAAGAAAGCTGCCATGAATATTTTTGTACATATAGGTCATTTTCCTTTTTTTTCCTGTTTTTTTTTTTTCCTGAATCTCTTTTAGTATTCAGACCTAAAAGTGGTGTTGTTAGGTCAAAGGATATGCATGAATTTGCAGCTCTTTGGGCATAGATCATATCTTTTGATAATTTATCAATTGGGGCATGGCTCTTATTTTTTTTTTATGAATTTGACTCAGTTCCCTAGATTTTACAATTACTATTGCTATTTGTATTTCCTCCATTTATCCTCTCTCCTTTAACTCCTCAAAAGTGTTTTACTACTGACTGTTCCCTCCCCCAATATGCCTTCTCTTTTATCTTCCTATCAACCCATTTCCCTCCTATTTTCCTGCAGGGTAAGATAGATTTCTATGTCCATTTTAAGTGTGAATGTTATTTCCTCTTTGAGCCAATTCTGATGAGAGGAAAGTTCATTCCCTCTCCTCCTCCTCTTCCCCTCCACTGTAAAAGCGTTTTCTTGCCTCTTTTTTTATGACAGATAATTTGCACCATTCTACTTCTCCCCTTCTTTTTCTCCCAATACATTTCTTTCACCCCTTAATTTCATCATTTAAAAAAATTATCCCTTCATATTCAATTCATACCTGTGCCCTCTGTTATACATATTTCTTCTAACTGCCATAGTAATGAGAACCTATTCTAATGAGTTAACAAGTATCATCTTCCCATACAGGAATGTAAACAGATAAATCTTATTATGTCCCTTATGATATCACTTTGCTGATAACCTCCTTGTGATTCTCCAGAGTCCTGTATCTGAAAATTAAATTTTCCATTCAGTTCTGGCCTTTTCATCACAAATGCTTGAAAATCCTTTGTTTCACTGAATGACCATCTTTTTCTTTGAAGGATTATACTCAGTTTTGCTGGGTAGATGATTCTTGGTTGCAATTCTTGGTTGCTCTGGAGAGCAGTGCTCTCCAGAATATCATATTCCAAGCTCTCTGTGCCTTTAATATAGAAGCTATTAAATACTGTTTTATCCTGACTGTGGCTTCACTATACTTGAATTTTTTCTTTCTGGATGCTTGCAATATTTTCTCCTTGACCTGACAGTTCTGGAATTTGGCTATAATATTCTTGGGAGTTTTCATGGGATCTCTTTCAGAAGATAATCAGTGAATTCTTTTAATTTAAATTTTATCCTCTGGTTCTAGAATATCAGGACAGTTTTCCTTGATAATTTCTTGAAAAGGGATGTCCATGCTCCTTTTTTGATCATGACTTTCAGGGAGACCAATAATTTTTAAATTATCTCTCCTGGATCTATTTTCCAGGTCAGTTTTTTTTTCCAATGAAATATTTCACATATTTTTCTATTTTTTTCTTTTTTTTTTTGTTTTTGGTTTTGCTTTACTGTATCTTGATTCCTTATAAAATCATTAGCTTTCGTTTGCTTAATTCTATTTTTTAAGGAATTATTTCCTCATTGAGCTTGTGTACCTACTTTCCCAATTGGCTAATTTTGCTTTTTAAGGTATTCTTCTCCTCTATAACTTTTTGTATTTCCTTTTGTAGCTCTCTTAATTCTTTCCCTAATTTTTCCTCTATCTCTCTTACTTGATTTTCAAAGTTCCTTTTGAACTCTTCCATGACCTGAGACCAAGTCTTGTTTTTCTTGGAGGCTTTGAATGTAGGAGCTTTGACTTTATTATCATCTTCTGAGTGTGTGTTTTTATTTTCCTTGTGTAACTTTCAGTAGTCAGAAATTTGTTGCTGTTTTTTGCTCCTTTTCCTAGCCTATTTTCCAGCTTTTAACTCTTTGTTAGAGTAGGGCTCTATTTCCAGGGTGGAGGGTGCACTGTCCCAAGCTACAGGGTTTTTGTGCAGCTGTTTTCAGAGATCCTTTTTAGGAATCTGACCACAAGCACTCTTTTCTGCCCTGGAGCTGTTGGTATGTCCCAGGCCAACTAGCTGTAAGATCTAGTGTGCTGGCCTGGCCGGTGCTTCACTGACCAGGGCTGTGCTGGGACTGCACATCCCCCACCCCTTTGCCACAGACCCTCTCCACTGATCTTCCAAGTCTTCCCTGGTGTCCCCAGGCTGAGAGGTCCAGAAGCCTCCAGCACTGCTGCTGATTCAGAAGTCCCGCCTTGATTATGCTGGGGTCCCAGCTGGGGCTGGGGCTGGGACCAGGGCCAGGGCTGCACTAGGATTTTGGGCTGCTGGGTTCCCACCCTGGTTCCTCAGACTTTTTCTGCTGACCTTCCAGGTCCTCTTTGTGTCTCTGGGCTGAGAGGTCTGGAAGGCCCCAGTACTGCCCCAGGCTGGCACTGGGACTGTGCGCTACATTGGGACTGCAAGCAGGACCCCGATCCTGATGTCAGAGATTTTTTTTTGTTGAACTCCTAAGTTGCCTTTGGCTGGAAAATCTTCTAGTCCATCTTTTTTGGGTATTTTGATGCTCTAAAATTTGTTTAGAGTCATTACTTAAAGGAATTTGGGGGAGAAGTTGGGCAAGTTCCAGCCTTTACTAGGCTACCTTGGCTCTGCTCCTGGTTCTTAATCTTTTTTTGTGACATATGCCTCTTTGACAAACTACTAAAGCCAATGAGCCCCTTCTCAGAACAATTTTTTAAGATACATTAATTTTTTAAAGTTTATACACCCCAGATCAAGAACCTCTGGTGACTGCCTTATTCTACCCCAGATTCTACAACTTCTTGTACGAGAGGTGGAAGATATGCTTCACAATTCACGTTCTGATGACAATTGGTTATTATCAGATTAGAATCTTGAAGTTTTTCAGAGTTTATATTATTGTGATCATCGTGTAAATTGTTCACCTGGATTTGCTTACATTGGTCTGCATCAGTTCATTTAAGCCTTTGCAGGTTCTTCTGAATGCTTCATATTCCTGATTTCTTCCGTCAATACCATTTATTCACAAATCACCATTTGTTCAGTCATTCCCCACTTGATAGGAAGCTACTTTTCTTATATTTCTTTTCTATTATAAAGTGCTGATGTGTGTAACATGCATACATACATGTGTGCCCACACATGTTACATATGTGTTGCATATAACACACTATTCATATTATATGTATACATATACATAAAATATATTTGTATTTTTAAAATATGGGCTATTTCCTTCTGTCCTGGATTTCCTTAGAGCTTATGCTTAATAGTGGAATCCCTGCACCATTGGCCTTTAACTTCTTGGTTTATGTGCTCAAGCCTAATTCTATCCTGGTGCATATTTCTAGTATGTTTCCTCTTTCCTTTCTATCTACTGTCCCCTATATGCCAGAGCAAAAGAGGTAGTTTTCTAATACTAATTTCCAAGGAAAAAGAGAAAATATAAATAAACTAGTTTCTATCCAGGAAGAATGAAGGAAGAACCATATTCCATTTCTGTGAATGCAAAAGGAGATATGACTCCTAATTGGTAGAGAGAATGCTGAATGAAATTCTGGATATCTGACATAAGAAACTTACTTGAGTCCATGTTTCTGGGTTCTTACACCCTCAAAAAATATATAATAATCAAATCTGATACATAGATAATCCCTAAAATTCGTGAAAGACAACTTTATTTCTTTATATTTTAAAAGAAGGAAAACAAATGAATTCACATATCAGACTTAGAGTGCAGTGAAAATAGTACTGGATTTGGAATCAAGGGCTTTCTTTCAAAATCTTTATCTGCCACTTATCACCACTTAACCTCAGACAATTCACTTCTCTTTTCTGGGTCTTGGTTCTCTCATCTGTAGAATGAGGAGTTTGGGTTAGATGGCTTCTGATGTCCCACCCTGTTTTAAATCTGTAATTCTATGATCTTGTAACATAAGAGGGTGAGAAAAGTCTTACCACCAGAATAAGGGTAGATCACACAGGCACATCTTCCCTTGGGAGCTTATCTGCTGCTCCTATTATGGCTATCACAGTATAATTTGTGGGTCTGTGTGTATTTCTGGAAAATTTACAAATTCCAGCCCTGGATAGTGGCTCTCTAAGTCATGAGGTATCCAAACCACAGAAAGCCATGAAATACTGTCATTACCTTCCTGCAAATCTGGGGATTAAGGTAATGCCAACTAAATATGATCAGTATACCTTAGACCCAGGTTGGAGAGCTGTATTCTGTGCCATGGTAGACAAGTCACAACCTCTCAGTGACCCCAGGCATCTCTGTAAGACTATAAATTGTACAATGAATACTTGTGTGCTTTAGAAAAAAGGCATTTCCTCCTTGGGAGTTCCCTGTACTGATTAAACCATGGATAATATTTGCATCCCCACTTCGCCCACTCTGAAAAATGAAAAAAAAAATAAAGCTATAAAGGACCCTAGAGATGATCTAACACAATAGTCACAGAATTAGCAAGTGGCAAAGCCAGAAATCAAACCCTTTTCTACTGTTCTTAAATCCAGTGGGTTTTCCCCCAACTCCATGTTTTTCTCTTTGGTGTAAGCATATATCCCTTCTTCTTCATATAGAGGCAATGGAAAGAATTTTGAACTTGGTATCAGAAAATTCACTTTCAAATCCCAGATCAGCATTATGTGACTTAAAGGAAGTAATTTTCCCCCTTTGAGCCTCAATATCCTCATCTATAAAAGAAGACTTTTGAACTCAATGATCTTTATTTATTTTCATCCCTAAATCTGTGATACAGTTTTATGTACTTTTTTTTAAAAGACTTGATCTTCCTATCTCTCAGCCTGCAAGTGCAGGGGTGACTCAAGAATCTGGTCACACATTGATTAGTGTAAGAAATATTCCTTTTTTTTTTTCCCTGACCTGGGAGGCTTCACCTGTTCTTGGGCAACCTGATAGCTCTCTATTCCAGGGGGCTCATCATATCAATGCCAAACTTAGTTGAGATGCTTGATTGACTTAGCCCTTTGGAGCACAGAATAGATTTTAGACATTGGCTATCACCACACCTGACATATACTCTTTTTTTCCTAGAAATCCAATGTACCTACAATATCACCTGTGAAAGTAAGATTATCATGAACTCTTGGTTTCAGTGCTTCACCCTGAATACAAAGGAACGGAACCTTTATCATGGCCAACTGTAGACATTAAATTGTATTTGCCCAAATTGATAAAAATTTTGAGATAAAATCATACTCATGGTGCCCAATGATATTTGTGAAGTTCACTAAGTTTTAAAAATCATAACTTTATTTTCTTTGTTGGGTATTATTCTTCTCAAAATTTAACCTTTAAAGTAAGGAGAGAATATGAGGACTAGACAGTAAGATCTTCAGTTTTATTCTATTCCCATACATCTTCATCGTCCTGCATGCTAAACTTGCAGCCAAGAAGTCTCCAGTTTAATTTTTCCTTAGGCACTGAGTAGCTCTGTGACTCCTGGGTAAACTGAAATCAAGTAAGCCACTTGGGCCTCAGTTTTCTCATCTGAATAACCCATCTCTGCATTAACATGTTGACTGAATTAAAACTTTTCAGAAAGAAGAACCAGGCTCTTTTCTCACAGTCTCTGGTTCATTATGCCTTTACCTTGTAGCTTCAGGGAAAATCACTTGTAGTTTATGTAAATTTTATGTTTAGGGACTGGGAATAAGTAAAATTTTGTTGTTGTTGGTTTTTAAAATTCCTTTCAACATGCTCCCAAATAAAATACTCAAGGTACCATGTAGGTGAGGTTTAGAGCAATCATTTATTTTCTCATGGGGTACAGGGTGTGTTCAGGAAAGACTAGCACCTCTGGTACGAGGGCTACTGAGTCCTTTTTCAGGGCTGCTTTCCACCTTTGGTGTCCACCTGATCCATTTAACTCTTACCTGTGGCTCCAAGAAGCTGTAGCATGGACAGCAGCTATACCCTAGTAAAACATTTCAGTAGATGGGCTAAACCAGATTGAGGGGAACCAAGCAATTTCAAACCCATTGGTGAATTGGGGGGGTTGTCTACCTCAAGCATGTGAAGACTTTTCCTGGTGGAATGGGCAGATGGAAAAAAAATGTTCCAACAGCCATGAAGGCAGCTGAAGTGGGCACAATGGTTGGTTAACCATTAAAGACACCAAGGTCATCCACTGCATCTCATATCATCACTGTCCTGCCAGTATTTTATGAGAATTCACACGGGGCAAGAGCTCACATGACTTTCAGAAAAAACAATATAAGGACACTCTCAAGGTCTCAGGAGCTTTGGAAATGATTGTGTGACATGGGAGACACTGACACAGGATTGCCCAGCATGGTGTGCTCTGATCAGAGAAGGTTTGTGCTCTGTGAGCAAAGAAGAATTGAAGTAGCTTAAAAGAAACACAAGATGCACAAATTTAGAGAATCCACCTCAAATGTTCACATGGATTATTTGTGTCCCACCTTTGGTAGAGCATTCTGAGAGAGAGAAAGAGAGACAGAGAGACAGAGACAGAGACAAACAGAGAGAAAGACAGAGAGACAGAAATTGCTCAACCATAAATTTTGAGGAGAGGAAAAAGAAAGTAAAACAGAAATTGTCTTTCCCTTTAAATTTTACTGAGTGAGCATCAGTGGCCAGTTCTCTTTTCAACCCCCTCTTCCTTCTGCCATCATAGAGAAAGCTCCAAATCCCTGAATGCTGTTGAGTCAGCTCTTGTAGCCCAGAACAGAAGTTACCCAGGGGAGTCCAACTCGAGTGCTCAGTGCAGACTGGGTGTGGGACAAAACAGGCAGTGCTGATTGCACCCACTATATCTATAAAACAGGAGCAATAATAATACTTTACAGGATTGTCACGAAACTGAAATGAGATACTGTATATAAAGTGTTTTGTGAACTTTAAGGTCTGATGCAAATGGGAGCAAGTTGTTATCATCTACAGCTATTATCATCACTTTTGCAAATCTTAAAATACCTTGCTGCTCAGTGATGCATTTTGAATGGATGAATGAAGAGGATTCCTAATGATGTGCTAAGTCAAGAACCAGGTAGTCAATTCCATAAAATAATAACAGCAACAAGAATAGGAAGTTTTTTCTATTACTTTACTCTCAGGATGTAACCCCTTTCCCTCACTGTTAACATTTTTGATCAGAAAGTTCTGTTGTGATTTGAGATTGAAAGAATTTCAAAATTTGGTTCTTGCATTCCAGCCATACCTTTCCCCATACTCTCAATTATCACAATTCATATTAAGAGTCAGAGGTGACCTACAACAAAAAAAAAGTTGTCAACCCTGCCAACTCTTGGACTAAGAGAAGAATATATATTTGAATACAAGAGAAATAGCCAAATATATTCCTCACTGTTGAGAAAAAAGGAGCATGCGTATTTTATCTACTCAGATAAATGGATACATTCTTAGACACAAAATCTACAATCCAGGTTAGTACACAAGCCCTAGGGATAATTATGAAAAGCCAGAACTAGTCCAAGTAACTTTTCAGAGTTGAGGTCCTGCTGAAGCCCTTCCTTATAAAATCAGCCAAACAAGAATTAGAACCAGTGATGTTAAAGTACAAAACTCCTTTCTTTCTTTCTTTCTTTCTTTCTTTCTTTCTTTCTTTCTTTCTT
>JAJPUD010006444.1:60692-129705 GCA_023553655.1 Myrmecobius fasciatus
CTCTCTCTCTTTCTCTCTCTCTTTCTCTCTCTCTTTCTTTCTTTCTTCCTTCCTTCCTTCCTTCCTTCCTTCCTTCCTTCCTTCCTTCCGTCCTTCCTTTCTTTCTTTCTCTCTTTCTCTCTTTCTCTCTTTCTCTCTCTCTTTCTTTCTCTCTTTCTCTCCTTTCCTTCTTTCCTTCTTTCTTTCTTTCCTTCCTTCCTTCCTTCCTTCCTTCTTTCCTTCCTTCCTTCCTTCCTTCCTTCCTTCCTTCCTTCCTTCCTTCCTTCCTTCCTTCCTTCCTTCCTTCCTTCCTTCCTTCCTTTCTTTCTTTCTTTCTTTCTTTCTTTCTTTCTTTCTTTCTTTCTTTCTTTCTTTCTTTCTTTCTTTCTTTCTTTCTTTCTTTTTCTTTCTTTCTCTCTCTCTCTCTCTCTGGCAATTGAGGTTAAGTGACTTGCCCAGAGACACACAGCTAGGAAATGTTAAGTGTCTGAGACCAGATTTGAACCTAATTCATCTTTCATAGGTCCAGAACAGATACCACCTTTTCTTTAAAGCCTCCCTGATTCTTTAGCTAACTGTAACGTCTCCCTCTTTCAGATTCTCATTTTATTTTGCTTATACCACTCCTATGACATTTATCATATACTGTGTGTATTTTAGTTTATTGTCTTACTTCTCCTATTAGATTATGAACTTCTTGAGGGCAGGGGCTAATGAAGCTGCTTTATTCATCTTTACATTCCATTAGAGTACCTAGCATATAGCAGAATATGTGCTTTTAAAAGAATTAGAAAATACACTAAAAAGAACAAAGATGGGGAAAATAACCAGATTGTACCAAATGTGTATGTATGTATGTATGTGCACACTTGAAAGTTCTGGAGGGAAGAATTGAGGAACTAAAATATAGTGTATCTTAAGGAGGGGAAGATACCAAAAGACATAGGAACAATCTCAGACCTCACTAGTACACACACACACACACACACAGAGCCAAAAAAACTATCAGTAACTACTGAACTGTATGCCTTCCTTCTCATTCTCTCTCATCTATACAAAGTCTTCTATACATGGATTCAGAACATTCTTTATGGAGCTATTATTAGGGAATAAGCAGGCTTTTACAAGTGACATTCAATGGCAGACCACATCTTTATGATGTCACAATTAACTGAAAGATGTAGCTAATATAAGATCACATTGTGCCTGAAAACAGAACAAAAAAAGCACTTGATTTGGCAAAACAAAAGTCCAACTTGCAGACTCTTTTTTACAGCAAAATATCTTCCATCCATCCATCAAAATCATTCAAGAGAATATATTGGGGTATGAGGGAAGTAGGTAAATCAATTTCTTTTTATTGAGAACAAACAAGCATGTGTGCTTTATTGTTTGTTGTTTTTTTCTTCATTTCTTGAAGAGGATTCATTGATACCATAACTTGCAAGTGAATTGGATTTAAGTGAGGGAGGACTGTGAAAAATCACCAGCCTCACTTTCTCCTCCAGAACGATCTGGATCCAGTGGAAAGAAGTAGATCAAGACAACTGGAGATGGCTCCAGAAACAATGGGAGTCAATGGCCTTTTTAAGCTAAGGTCCTTCCCAGGTTTAACTATCCAAATAAACTAATACATTTATAAATACCAAATCAAAGATCCAATTTAGCCCATGAGTTCACTTCATTGATCCATTCAACATGCATGACTGTTTTTCAAGGGTTACAAATATGATAAAAATAGATACTGGAACACATTTTAAAATTTATAAAACTCTTTAAATACAATGGCTTATTTGATTTTCACAACAACCCTGTAAGATATGTGTTATCACTCTTGTCTTACAGATATAATGGGTATAATCAGGGTTTTCTCTCCTTTCTCCTCCCTTGGAACTTCTGTTGTCTGCTCTGGTTAAAACATGCAAATTCAAAATTCCTTAGAAGACAAAGAAAAATCCTGTTCAGTGACTCTCTGATAATATACATTACCTCTGATTACAAACATTATGAAAAAGAGAAATACATACTAGTCAAAGGTGTTTACTACTATGATGGGAAAAAAAAATCCAGTACAGAGGCCAGGTTCAAATAGGATTCCTTGTGGATGCTGAGTTCTTCTAGATGTACCTGTTTATAGATGATATTGTTGTGATAATTACATTAAGCTCCAGAACATTGCAGAGCATCTTGGAAAAGATTTATAATTAATCAAAGGAATTTAGCCTGACTATGTCAAAGACAGAGTAAATGAAGAATATCCATTGCCCAGATTTTAACATTCATTTGGAAAGAAAACCTATAGCATGCTGTCCCTCAGTATATATGGATTAGTCAATGCAGATGAACAACAAACTGGTTGGGCCCGGAATTGAATGGGAAATTGTCTTCTTTATTGACCCCAGCTTCTGATGAAAGCCAAGTCCATCTTTTGAATATCAATATTTTACTAGTGTTACTATAAGGCAGTGAGATATGGGATGCCACAATCTCCAAAAATTAAAATGAATATCACACAGAAAGTAATGGAGGGATGCATATTGCCTATGAAGCAGATTAAAATGTATAACTAATGGATAACTCTGAAGGACAAGAGTAAAAGTATTGGTAAGGCAATGTGACAGAAGAAAAAATGTGTTGGTTATATTGCAAAAGCAAAGAACAACAGGTGGAATGCTCAATAGTAATCTTTTAATGTCTGGAAGAATGGAAGAACTATCCTCCCTTCAAGGAGGACATGGACAAATGTTGCACTAGATGGGTAGATATAGGTAGGATGCAATCCACATCCTTTGAGGGAACTTCTAAACCAATGAGATCACAAATCCATTTGAGTTGCCATTTCTATCATTTTAAGTAACCTCCTTCACATACATCTCAATTGTTCCCCACAATAGTTATATAAGATAGGTACTATTAAGTATTGTCATTTCCATTTTATAGATGAGGAAATTGAAGTTTATAAGGTCATGCAACTTGTCTATGGATACACAGTTAATGTCAATGTCAAGATTTGAACCCAAATCTCACCCTCCCTTACTCCATACCCAATGTGCTTTCTGAAGTACACTTCAAATTATCTCTTAATGAAAAAAAATGAACCTTAGCAATCATCTATCAGTCACAGAATCATAGATTTGGGGCCATCTGGTCCAACTCCCTCATTTTATAGATGGAGAAACTGAGGTCCAGATATTAAATTACTTGTCCAAGATCACACAAGTTGTATGAAAAAATAGAGACTTTTAGACGTTAATATATGACTTTTGATGAAAAAAGTGACTTTTATTTTCCACCAGCTTATATGGTGCCCAGAAACCTTGGGCCCCTCAGATTTTTTCATTAATAACTGTAATTCACTTAATAATGATTTTCAAACATCATAACTCAGCAACAATGGTCCTGCCTGTAAGCAACCTTCAACATCAATGCATCCTCAGACCAATTCTCTTGATTGTAATGAAATCTATTTTACATTGGGGGGATTTAAAAGAGGGTGCATTATATAGGTAGACTGCATTTGAACAATGTTATTGATGGAGAGAAAAACCACAAACCTCGCTTCTTTGCTTAAACACAGTCCTAATGGAGAGGGGCACCTAGCCAATTACAAGCACATGGAGTTGATCAAGACCATTTTAGGAGAAATATCTTGTTTAATATCTCAATTGTTCTGACCAGCTTCCTGAATCTAACTTGTCCTTGGTCCAAGTCTTTGTCTTTCTGCTTCCCTGAAAATTCCATCCACCTTTTTTTAGCTCTAAGTCTATATCTATGAGGCAGTGTGGGGGTACTGGCTAGAGACCTGAATCTGTGGAAGAAATTCCTTCTCCAGAATTCCCAATGCCAAAAAGAAAACAAAAAACAACAAAGATAGTTCCAGGTGTCAATTCCTATCCTCCTTCTCCTACCTTCAGATTGTGCTGAACTTTCCAGCTCAGGTTCTCCAGGAATAATTGATTTTTACTTATTCCAGATACGGTTTTGTCCCTGGGGTTCATCAGTCCAAATTGTCTCTTCTCCCCCTCCATCTTGAGAATCACACCCTGGATATTTGGGACACTGCCTCAGTTAGAATTTCCTGGTCCTTAATTGGAAACCCCTCTATACCTCTTCCTCTCCTCACAATTGCTTACTTACCATACTTTTCAAGGTTTAGTTGGTCAGTTAAGATAGTTTATCAGGGTGTAGTTTTCTACAGCTTCTTGGAGCCACAGGTGAGGGTTGAGTGACAAGTGAACATCAAAGTTAGATAAACAGCCTTGAAGAGGATTTAGCAAGCCTTCACACCCAGAGGTGGTAGACTTCCCTGAACACTCTATCTGTTAAACCCAGTCTGAAAACTATTGATGAGTAAGAGGGATGTCTACCCCAAGCATGCAAAGTCTTCCCCCTGCAGAATGGGCATATTCAAACAATTTGTTTCAAAAGCTATGAAAGCAGTTAAAGTAGGCACTGTGGAGTGCTTAGAACTTGGTCAGACATAGATGCATCCTATTATCCTGATTTTTGTTTTGCCACTGGACTTTGATGATTCTAGAAGACAGAATGAATCTGATGATTTTATATAATTCTACCTCATTTAAATTCAATTCACCCAAAAGTCTAGATATCATCGTGATGTCACTGGTTCTCTTTGGACAAAGGATGAACAACAATGTATTTTACAATCTCTCTTAAATCAACTCCTCTCTACTCACATACCTACCACCTTGCCTTGATCCTTGCAACAATAAGCAGTTTGATCTCCCTAATTCAAGTCTCTCACCATTGTAGTCCCTCTAACACACTGCTACTAAATAATGTTCCTCAAGCACATCTGATCATCTGTTTTCTTCTTTGACCAACTCTACTGATTTCTTATGACCTCTAGGATAAAATAGAAACTCTTCTGTTTAGCTTTTAAAGCCCTAAGTAACCTGGTTTCAACCAATCTTTCCAAACTCATTAAATTCTACTTCCCCTTCCAGCACTCTGTGATCTGATCAAACTATACTTCTCTCTGTTCCTTACTCAAAATACTATCTATATTTTCATGCCTTTGTATTGCCAGTCCCCCACACTTAGAATATTCTTCCTTGACATCCTTTCCCTTGCTACCATCTCATAGAGTCCCTTTCCTCCTTTAAGTTTAAGCTCAGGAATACTTTTCTTCATGGAACTTTTTCTATATAGCATAAAAGACACATATTAATAGTTGTTGACTGATAGATTTCTCCAACTTCTAATGCCCTTCCTACCAAATTACTTTTTATTTAAATAATTTGCATGAATTTTTATATATTCGGTTTATATTTATATTTTGTGTTCCCTTTTAAAATGTAAGCTGATTGCCAGCAGGTTCTTTTTTTTTTTTCATTCTTTGTATTTGTATTCTCTGAGCCTAGCACAATATCTAGCACATTTTTTGTTTTGTTCAATCATTTTTCAGTCACGTCTGACTCTTCGTTGGCTCCATTTGGGGTTCTGTTGGCAAAGATACTGGAGTGGTTTGCCATTTCCTTCTCCAGCTCATTTTATCGATAAGGAAACTAAGACAAAGTTAAGTGAATTGCTTGCTCAAGGTCACACTGCTGCAAAGTGTCTGAGGCCAGATTTGAACTTAGGAAGTTAAGTCTTCCTGTTTTCAAGCCCTGCTCTCCATTCATCAAGTCACCTAGCTGCCCCCATCTTGCACATAGTAGGCGTTTATTAAATATACATAGATTGAGTAATTGTCCTATAAATATTTGGAAAGTCCCATTAATATAACTTCTTTGTATAGACCTCAGCTTTCCAACTGGTCTTTTCATTCTTCCCTAACTATTCTGTGCTTCCTATTGGAAAACATGGGTCCTACTTTCAAGCTTCTATGGGAACTGGGACCCTCAGTCATTTGTCTCTCTTAGGGCCTCTCTTTTTAATCCATTTTCAAGTAAACCTTAGTAATTAGTTTGAGGCATTCATATATATAAAGTCATTTAACACAAATTACAATCCAAAGTAGGGCTTCAGTTTGCATTGGATTGAAATGTATGTTAAATGATTTTATATATGCTAATGATACTAATTGTTCAGGGTTAATTGGACTGGATTGCATGGGGAATATGATGCAGTGCTTTTAATGACTATCAGGCTTCTGTCTGAAACAAAAGCCTAGTTTTTTAGCATCAATATTCATCTACTAGTGCTGTAGGGCTTTGAAGTGGGTAATAACCACAGCCCTGAAAAAATTAATGTTACAGTTCACTCAAAGGCCAAAGGAGAGTTGCGGGATAAGTATGAAGAAACTATAGCATATTACCAACAAAGAGCTTAGGAGGAGAGAACTGTGTAAATGATATCGTAGGCACAGATGGGCAGAAAAAGAGTTGAGCAAGTCAGGTAGCAGAATAGAGGGACAGCCTTTGGAGGATTTATGGGAAGACATAGTCAGACACAAGTCACATGAGAGAATCCGTGAGATCACATCTATTGACTAGCCAAGTCTAGCCCAATAAATATAATCTCTTCTTTTAAATTCCATTCTAGGGCTTTGACATAGAGTAGAAATGAGTCTGGGCTATGCCCATGAAGCATCCATTAACTCTGATAGGTCCTATCAAGCTGAAAAAGCTTTGAATTTGGGCCCAGCAACAGACTGTGTATCTGTTGCCTTAGGACTGAGCCTCCAGAGAAGATTCAGCCAAGAGGTTCAGCAACTGGAAGTTGGCACCAATTGAAATATATATATATATATATATATTTTGACCATAGCCACTCATGGAAAAACTGCCTACTAAGATAAATCATGGATCTTAAGCTGGAGGAACACTGAGAGACCATCTAGTCCACTCCATTTGGTTCATGAAAAAACTGAGGTCCCCAGAGGTTAAGTAATTTGCCCAGAGTTGTAGCTCATGAGGAGGAATTTGGACCTAACTCCCCGAACTGAAGAGCTAATGCAGTAAGTATTAGTGGAAAGACCACAATGAGAAATCGTAGATCAAGAGGCTAGACTTGAATAGGAATACTGTTGCTCAATCACTTCACTTGTGTCCAACTCTTCAGGAACCCATTTGGGATTTTCTTGGCAGAGATAGTGCAGTGGTTTGCCATTTCCTTCTTCAACTCATTTTACAGATGAGGAAACTGAGGCAAATAGGGTTAAGTTATTTGTCCAGGGCCAAATAGCTACTAAAGTGTCTGAGGTCAAATTTGAATTTAGATAAATCTTCCTGACTCTAAGCACAGCACTCTTAAGCTAACATTTATAGAGCACTTTAAGGTCTACAAAGCACTTTGCAAATATTTCATTTTATCCTCACAGTAGTGGAAAGTAGGTGCTATTATTGTCCCCATTTTACAGATGAGTTTATTCACCCACCCAAGGTCACACAGTAAATTTCTGGGACTTCAGTGATTTGAACTTCAGTTTTCTTGTTATCAAGTACAGCATCCTATTTACTGTAGCACCCTAAAATCAAGAGAAATCTAGAAAGATAAACTTATTTGAGAAGGTGGAAGGGGCCATATTATACCATAATATTATAATGTGATTATAATATTATAAGTGCTATACTTGAGTAGAATGAGAAATAATCATTCTTTTTGAACTTTAATTGGTTCAAAGGGAATTGACAGAGTTCATTAAATTCAGAGGATGAGGGAGTGAATTATCTCTGTTCTGAAAGCTTTAAGAGGAGAAAGAAGAGAGGACAAAAAGGAGTACATTAGTAAAGAAAAAAGGGGTAGAACTTGCTATTTCTCATACTTAAGATAGATGAAAAGAAGAGTTAGTCTTCCAGTCAATCAGTTAACATTTATTAAATGCCTACCATGTGCCAGCTAATCTAAGTGCTGGTGAAACAAATACAAAGAAACCCAAAGGGATGAAGTTGGTTGAAAATGAAGCAATGGCTGACTCAGTTTTCCTCATTAAATGGAGGTTTTGGAGCTCATGATTCTGCTCTCCAATCAGGGATAAGAGAGTAGTGATGAAGGATGAGTATCAAGACTTATTCAGTCTTGCTGGAGGATGAGATTCCCAGTGATGAAATTACTATGGACATGATTGAAAAATCCAAAGGAGTCCAAAAGCAATGCCCACGAGTGGGAAAACAAAAGAAAAATATACAAACAAGGGGGAAGAAGAGAGGGGAGCAGGTATTAGATGAACCTCCCTTTTATCTGAAATGGACAAAGGAAAAATTGAATATACACATACATATACAATGTAGAATACATCAAACTCAATAGAAAAACAAACAGAGATATAAGGATGGGAGTGGTATTAGGAGAACTGGAAAAGAGCCAAAAACAAAGTAGAACCTCCTGGTCTTAAAAGAGGAATTAATTTTTTCTAAATTTTATTTTTATTTTCAATTTTAAATTCTTTCCCTTCCTCCAATCTCCCCCCTCTCACCCATTGGGAAGACAAGAAATATGATATCCGTTATACATATGAAATCATGTTGAACATATATCCATATTAACCATGTTCCTGGAAAGCCAGGTAATATGAGAGATAGGGTGCTGAACCTGAAGTCAGGAAGACTCATCTTCCTGAGTTCATCTGGCCTTAGACACTGCCTAGCTATGTGACCCTGGGTAAGTCACCTAGCCCTGTTTGTCTCAGTTTCTTCATCTATAAAATAACTGGAGAAGGAAAACTTATAGCCAAGCAAAAAATTTCTGGCTCCTTCCTCTTCCTCTACTTCCGTATTCATTGCTCCATATATCCTGGCAAACCAGGATACACATAAGAACTGATATTAGTATTAGTGGTAATCAGTAATTTACAATGCAGAAAGATTACTTGCCCAGGGTCCCTCCTCTTACTAAGTAGGTAAAAGGAAACAGCTTTAGGTAATTTGAATAAGCCCACCTGGCTCAGAGTCCAAAAAAAAAAAAAAAAAAAAAAAGACAGTTGGGGTAGAATTTACCTGATCTGTGGGAAGCATTTGCACAGACAAGAAAAATAGTTTGTTTACATTCTAGCAAAGAAAAATCATGAGATTGTGGAATCAGCCTGACCCAATCCAATATGAGAATGTATAGTGGTTTTGAGGGGTTGTCCTGGAAAAATCCTTAGGTAAGATTAGAAGTTACAAGACCCATTGGAAAAGGAAGATTTCATTAGGATATCTGAAGATATTTCCCTTCTGATATTTCCTAAGCAATTTCCCCTCTGAAGCCCATGATAGAGAACTTTTTGTGGTTCATTAATGTCTGATTCTTTGTGACTCCATAGATCATAGAGTCATTGTGTTTATGGGGGTTTTGGGGAGTGCAAACATACTGGAGTGGTTTGCCACTTCCTTCTCCCTGTGGAAATACGCAGGTTGATCAGTGAGCTAGATTGTGGATAGGAATGTGGTCAGTGAGATATAATAAGCAACATACTAAAGGTAGCAACCATTGGGATCTCCCCAAACTTCCCCCCCACCTCTCACCCTCAAAGAGGGAGACTTCTGGAAGGGGAGGTTTGTTGGTGGTGATATTTTCCATAAACCCTAATTATGAGTTGTTTGTTTTCATTGACTTGTAAATAAATCTTTTCATTGTTTGTGTCTTATGAACCATGTATTTACCAGGGAGTTGATGACAACATCCACTGCTAAAGTTCCCAGGTTATTTGAGTAAAGGCAATGAGCCAGAGATGTAGAATATTCCTCCCTCCTATCCCCCACGGTGTATTTGGGCTCTGTGTCATGAAGGAACATCTGACACAAAGGCTACACTTCACTATTTTATACAGTTGTCTCTTATTTAGTATTAGAACATTTATACAGCTTTCACAAACTGTGGGTTCAGGTACAAATTGGTACCTTAAAAAAAAGAAAAGAAAAGAAAAGGCTCTAGGCTTGCCTGGAAGGCTTAGGAAATGTCTTTGACTTTCAATACCTGTCTCTGTTGCTTGAAAAGAGAGAGGAAATGCTAGTATTCTAAATATAGCAGCCTCAGTAACTGGTTTCACATTATTGTCCATGTAGCCATCTTATCCCCTTCCCATCTTGGAGGCCTGATATGTTATGCTTTTTTTAATAGTATTTTATTTTTTCCAATTATACATAAAGACAAATTTTAACATTCATTAAAAAATGAGTTCCAAATTTTCTCCCTCCTTCTGATATCTTTTCCCTTTACTAAGATAGTAAGCAATTTGATAAAGGTTATATATGTACAATTGTGTAAAATGTATTTCTATATAAGTCATGTTGTGAAAGAAGAAACAGACCAAAAGGAAAAAAAACATGAAAGAAAGTAAAAATAGTATGCATTCAGATTCCATCAATTCTTTCTCTGGAGGTGGTTAGCATTTTTCATCATGAGTCCTTTGGAACTGTCTTGGATCACTGTATTTCTGAGAATAGTTATGCCTGACACATTGTTCTTGAGAAAACTGAATGTCACCTCAAATAAAAAGATTTTTTTTTGTTGTTGTTGTTAGATATTCAAATTACCTCAGACACTTAACCCTTCCTAACTGTGTGACTTTGGGCAAGTAATTTACCCTAATTCCCTCAAAAAAAAAAGATATTCAAATTAAATGGCTCCTAGCACAGTGAATTATACATGGAAGGTACTCATATATTTGTGGAATGAAAACATAAGATACTTTTGGAACTCCATGATACAGAGAATATGAAAAGGATTTGAGTGAAAATCTGTAAAAATCTGAGTGAACTTTCTTAATTTATGCCCTTTGCCTACAATTCTAGAATTAAAATTAAACAAAATGGTGTTATGAAGAATTTTTGAGACTAGCCTTTCCTTAGTTACCTATGTTTATGGCACAGTTATTCTCATAACAGACTGTATTTAAAAACAGCATCCAAGAACTCTATGGTCCACTCATTTCCATCTGAATGGTCTGTATTTAAACTCCTAGCTTCCCTTACAAACTGGGAGGTGCTTGCTGAGATGACTTAAAAAGTCAATGGAAAGAGCGGCTTCTCTTCAAAACCAGAGAAATCTAGCTAACACCTCAGGATTTAAACACTAAATTCTTTTTTATTTCTGCCTCTCTGTTCCAAAGCAGTTATGAAATTAGAGATCAACAGAAATAGCTTGTCAAAGTCAACTTCCCCGAGTTACACAAGAGATCCCAACTCATCTTTTCCATAGCTGAATTTGACTCTTTTAAGGACCACAGCTATCAATGGGACTTCTGTACATGGTAAGAGATAGCCAGGAGGGCTGAGCAGTGAATGATACAGACTGATGATTCCTGATACTCGCCTAGCCCAAGGGGACTCTTCTTACTCTTTGTATGGGTTAGGGAGGTAAGGAGAGGAGGAAAAATTTGAAAACTGACACGAATAGGGACAGAATTCCCATCATGAGCTAAACAAGGTCATTGACAGAGAGGAAACATTAGCTTCTGAGAACCAGGAGCCTGTCTTCTTTGCATAAAGGCCATAGTAATGGAGGGGGGCACCCAGCCAATTAGAGTGAATACACATTTTAAGTGTGTCAGTGATCTGATTCTGTAGTAAAGGACCTGCCTTTCATGTTGTCTGAGTTGCTGGTTATCTATCACCTGCCATCAAGTGGCGTTTTTTGTTTCCGATTTCCCCATGGCTCTCTTCTGCTCCCAAGATATTTTGTTTTTTTGAGAGATTTCCCCCCATACTTTAGAACAAAGCCTTGTGGAATTAGTATCAGTAGTTGCTCACTTGTGGCAATATCACCATCATCAAGAAATGTTAAAATCCTAGGTAAGCCCCTCAACTTTAAACGAATATAAGGAAGTCTTTTTATTGATCTGGAATTGGTTGTACTGTATGTTAATTCAAATAGGTAGCTGCTTTCCTGGTTCTAGAAATGTTTTTATTAAAAGATTTTTGTCATAATGAAATTTGAACTCTTGCATAGATGTCAAGGTATTTTAAAAATACTATTAAACACTATTTGTAAGTGATAAAAACTGACTTGGAGGCAGGGTGAATAATGGATAGAAAGTTGGACTCAGTGGTGGTATAGTGCATTAGAGTTGTAGTCAGGAAGACCCGAGTTCAAATTCAGTTTCATTCTTATTGGCTATGGCTACTCACTTGATTTCTGTCTGCTTCTTCTGTAGAAAGAAGGTAATAATAGCAATAAATGTATTGGCAGAGAAGTTTCCTCACCAAGAATTCCCTATACCAATGAAATCATAGGTCTAGTTAAAAAAAAAAATACCTAACTTGCTTTGCTTATTGTCTTAGGGAGTGGGGAGGGGAAGAAGGAATGAATAGAATTTAGAACTCAAAACTTAAAAAAAAATCTTTTAGAAAAAATCAACAAAATTAAAAATTAATTCCATGTAATTAGGAAAAAAAGCCATATTTAAGTTAAAAAATAAAGAAAGAAAAGCCCCCAAATCTGAAAGCTCTTTAAAGTTCAGAATGTATTTTATCTAAGTAATCTCATTTAATTTTCACAAAAGTATTATTGTTGCAATTTTAGGCCCCTTAGAATGTAAACTTCTTGAGAGTAGGTGTTATTTCCTTTTTGACCACCTGGCACATAAGTGAATATATTTGAAATTGAAGTGACTTGTTCTTGGTCACAAAATTAATTTCAGAGGCAAGATTTGAATCAAGGGCTTACCTGATTCCAAGTTAGGTATGTTTTCCACTATAGTATATAAGCTCTGGGGGATGCTATAGGCTTTTTGATTCTTGAGTTTGTGAAACAAGCTCTGAAAATTAATGCAGAGATAACACACAGATTCAAACAGAAACAGATACTACTTTTTGTCATTGAAAATGACATTAGAGAAGAGGTATTAAAATCTGCTTTTCCCTGCACTCTAAGAATCATGGAGCTTTTTGATCTGACTTGTAATCAAAATCTTCTATGTATGTTGTCTTTCCTTAGAATATGAGAGCAGAGTCTAACTTTTCTGTTATATCCCCAATACTTTACACAGTACTTTGCATATAGTAAGCGTTTAATAAATGCTTTATGCATTCATTCAAACTGAGATTATTTAGTAGCCGTGACAAAGTGACAACCATAGCATGTATATTTTACCTTCACTAGGCCCAGGAAGATGAGGCTCCAGCCCTGACCTTTCTTCAAAAGTGAATGTAGAGGTTTCCTCCCTCTAGAATTTACTGCTACATGTAGAACCAGCATCTGATGTGCCTTACTTCACCAAATTGGCTGAGAAAAACAGTAATGCTTTATTCCTTCCACTCCAGATTGAAAGGACACTGTCCCAAAATAATGGGATTGCCTTGGGCCCTTGCCTTGTAGACAACACTGTAGGAAACTTTGCCCAGTAACAAAGGCTGTTTTTTGGGGGGCAAATGTGACTGACTTTGTTAATCAAGAACTTTGAAACATATAGTACAACCCAAGCTCCCTGCACCTGGCTGGGTGGGCAATTGCATCCTGTTTCTCTGTTCTTTGTGATTAACTATCCCCATAAAAACAATATCCCATGACACCTGGCCCAGAAATTTGTATAAATATGAGACCCTTTCTCTAGCTTGCTGATAATCCCTTAAGGACTAAATCCATCTCACTGTTCAGAATAAAGTCTGCCTTGACTGACATCTTATTTGTTCCCTGAAATTTTTTTTCACAAGACTCCAACTGATCCTGACCAGGTCTTCATCACCAATGACTTGATTAGACTAGACCAGCAGCTCAATGCACATTTCCATGTCTTCTATGCTTACATGACATATTCTCCTTCCATATTGGGATGAGGAAGAAGAAATGAAGTTGACTTTGAATTCAGTCAGGGTTTTAGGAATCCAGTCACCAAGTATCCTTTCTCTTTTATAATAAAAAAAACCCATCTATTTCCTCTTTTCTTCATTTAAAAAAGAAAAGAAAAACCCTTGAAACAAATATTCATAGTCAAGGAAAACAAATTTTTATCTTGTGTCATTCTGTACCCTAGTCTATATAGTCTATATACCCTACCCAATCAGGAGGCAGGTAGCATTTTCTTTTCCATTGGTTCTCCAGGACTGGATGGTCACTGTATTGATCAAGAGTTCTAAAGTCTTTCAAAGTTGTTTGTCTTTACAATGTTGCTGTTACTCCACTTCCAATTGTTCAGTGATGACAAAAACCACACACACCCAGGGAGAGGCCTGTGGGATCTGAGTGTGAACCACAACATAGCATTTTCATGCTTTTTATTGATGTTTGCTTGCATTTTGTTTTCCTTCTCAGATTTTTTTTTCTTGTAGATTCTGCTTTTCTTGTACAGCAAGATAACTGTATAAATATGTATACATACATTCTCTTTGTCATATTTTAGCATACTTAACATGTTTTAGACTACTTGCCATCTAGGGGAGAGGGTGGGAAAAGGAGAGAAAAATTTGGAACAGAAGGCTTTGCAAGGATCAATGTTAGAAAAATTACCCATGCATATGTTTTGAAAATAAAAAGCTTTAATTAAAAAATGTTGCTGTTATTGTATAAATTGTTCTTCTGGTTTTGCTCACTTCTATCTGTATCAGTTCATGCAAGTAGAGCAGCAAGTCACCCTGGCCCCTACTGCCTGAAGGTAGGTGTGTTATATTTCATCTTTTCCTCTGGGTTCTCTGGTGCCCTTAAGGAAGTTAGGGAGCTTCTGGTCTCTTCCATTGGCTAAAATCTTCACTGATTGTGCTCTTTCAATTTTAAGGGATTCCCTTAAAATTGTGGTTCTATTTAACCACTTAATAGATTAACTCTTAATAATAGATTAAAATAGAATAGAAGGTTCAATGTGTTAGATCTGGAATCAGGAAGACATCTTCTTGAGTCAAATGTAGCCTCAGGCACTTATTAGATGTGTGACTCTGGGCAAATAGCTTACCCCTGTTTCCCTCAGTTTCCTCATCTGTAAAATGAGCTGGAGAAGAAAATGATAAACCACTCCAGTATTTTTGCCAAGAAAACCTCAAATGGGGCCATGAAGAATTGAACATGACTGAAATGACTCAACAAACTTCCTTCAAAGGTATTATAAGAACAGATTTATAAATATCATATCCAATATGGAGGGATGCATAATCCCCCCTTATACCGCCTCAGGCTCTGGGGAAGGTGATTAGGTTTGCAGCTTAACTCAATTCTTACATGACACAGTCCCCACAAAGTTCTGAGCCCAAAGCCCCCTGAACTTGAGTCCCACACCCACACTGCCTTCTCGGGGCTTTGCTTTTGGTCTGGCAGCAATAACCAGTTTAGAATAATCCTCCAAAGTTGCCAATATTTGAGCCCAAATTTGAGGAATCCACTGTCTGCAACTAGAATTGAAAGGAAAAAGAAACAGACCTAACCAAACCCCCAAGCCCATTTCTCAAGCCACAGGACTAAAAGGGAGAAGGGGGAGATGTAATCCTTCCCTTCTTCCAGCTTCATTCATTGTGCCCACGATGTGTGTGCCTAGGACTTTCATCCTTTGGGCATTGTCAGGAGAAGAGGCAATTGTCCCAGTCTGGTAGTTTTAAAAATTTGGTCAGTTCCCAAGGAAAAAAGCTGCTCCCATCCACGGCGTAGGGAAGCAGAATGTCTTCTCCCTGGTCTCTGGCATCTCTCCTGTGAGTTTCTCCATATCCGATAATCTGAGCAAAAAGCACAGCCTCATTATACGTCTTCTCAGATTTCTTTGAAACTATCCTTTACATCATTTCTCACGGCACAATAGTACTCTGTCACATGCATATACTATAATTTGCTTAGACATTTGCCAATTGATGGGCACTTCCCCCTAGTTTCTATTTTTTGCCAAAACACACACACACACACACACACACACACATGAATATACACACATACACAAAAGCTGCTAAAAATATTATATTTCATATAGATCCTTTTCCTCTTTATTTGATCTCCTTGCCCAGGCCTACTAGTGATATTGTTAGATTAAAACCTTAATAACTTTTTGAGCATAATTTCAAATTGTTTTCTGGAATGGTTGAACCAATTCATAGCTCCACCAATGGTGCTTTAACCTGCCTATTTTCCCCCAGTAGCACCAACATTTTTCATTTTCCTTTTTTGTTAACTTTGCCAAACTGATAGAAGAGGGTGAAATCTCAGAGTTATTTTCATTTTAATTTCTCTAATTATTAGTGGTTTGGAACATTTTTCCATATGACTATTGATAGCTTGAATTTTTTCTTTTAAAAACTGCTTATTCATATCCTTTATCCATTTATCAATTGTTGAATGGCTTTTATTCCTACAAATTTGAATCAGTTCCTTATATATCTTGGAAATGAGACTCCTAACAGAGAAATATGTTGCAAAGAATTTTTTCCAAACCCATAAGGCTAATCAATCTCCTTGCTTCCTCCATCTCCTTTTCCCTTTTACTGGAAGAGAGAATAGGCTAATATCACTGCTCAGCAGTAGGAAACACAAGTCCTGGAGTCTGAGGGTACAAGGTCACATCCTGACTCTAATGTTTACTGCTTGCATGACCTTGACTCATTTAACTTCCCTGGGTCTCTGCTTTTTCAATTGTAAAATGAAGGACTTGGATTAGATGGCCTTTGAGGTCCCTTCTAGCTCTCCATCCATGATCTATGATAATCAGGCAATCTTGAAAAGTTGGACCCAAATTGAATGGTACTTCCTCTGCCCTATATCTAGTAAACAATCAGCTTGTCTTTCCCTAATTCCTATAATTCAGAATCATAACTTGCCAAGGTAAAAAGTTTCTTTCCCTATTGCAACTTTCACCTTAACTTCTATTTTGATCATCCCTAACTCTAAGCAACTCGATCCCCATATTTCCATTATATTTTGTGGAATTCCAGTTCCCTTGTTAACAATCCTTTCTTCATCCTAGACTTTTTCCTTTAAGGCTCTTTATTTTCTAGTGATTATGGAAACCTAGCTGCATCCTAAAGACATTGCAGACCTACCTACTTTCACCAGTACTACTGGGTACTTTGATGTGTTCAGCTGTTTTCAAGCATGTTTATTTCTTTGTGATTCCATTTGGGGTTTTCTTGGCACAGATACTGGAGTGATTTGCTTTTTCCTTCTCCAGTTCATTTTAAAGATGAGGAACTGAAGCAAACAGAATCCAAGTAAGTGACTTCTTCAGAGTCACACATGTACTAAATGTCTAAGGTCAGATTTGAACTAAGGAAGATGGGAATCTCAGAATTCCATAGGATCATTGGGTCATTTTGCTTGTATTCACATCCTTACCACTTAACACAATACCTGACATATGGTAAGTACTTAGTAAATATTTATTGACTTGACAAAACTTCTCATATTTATCCTCTTTTCTCCATTCATATGGTTATCATTCTAGTACAGACCCTGATCATCTCTTGCCTGGACTATTACAATAGCCTCCTTAAAATATTTTTTTATAATTTTTTTCAATTACATATAAAATGAATTTTTAATATTAGTTTTTTTAAAAATAATTTTGAGTTCCAAATTTTCTCTCCCTCCTCCCTTTGACAAGGCAGGCAATTTGATATAGATTATACATTATGTGCAGTCATGTAAAACATTTCCATATTAACCATGTTGCAGAAAACAGATCTAATAATAAACAAGAAAAATAAAGAAAGTTAAAAAATAGGCTTCAATATGCATCCTATTCCATCAGTTTTTTTCCTCTGGAGACAGATAACATTTTTTTATAAATCTTTTGGAATTGTCTTGGATCATACAACAGCCTCCTAGTTGGCCTTCCTGTTTCCAGATTTTCCCTACCTCCAATTTATCCTGTCCATAGTTATTAAATTATCTTCTTAATCCACAGTGACCATATTCTTCCCTTGCTCAAGAAATTTCAATAGTTCCCTGTTCCTGTTTAGACTAAAATGTTTGTCATTTTAGAGTCCTCCATAACCTGGCTTCAAATTACCTTTCTAAATTTATTTCCTACTCTGCTGGTTCACCTGTGTTGTGTTTCAATTAGCTGCTCCGCTGACTTTGGCATTATATATCTTATCTCCAAACCTTCACAAAGGCTATAACCCATTCTGGGAACGCACTTCTTTCTCATCTTTACTTTTTAGAGGCCTCATTTTTAGATTACTTACCACTTCCTTAGAACCTCCAATTGTTACGGCTCTCTCCCTCCTCAAATTACCTTTTATTTCCTTTTTTGTCTATATGTTGTGTCCCTCTTAGTCAAGTCAACTTACCATGCCTTATAGGTGGCAGGAAACCAATCAAACACATCTACTAAAAATGTCTACTCCCTTTGAAATATATAATCTATTGCACATATTTAACCTATATCAGATTGTTTGCTTTTTTGGGGAGAGGGAAGGTAAGAGAGGAAAGGAGAAAAATTTAGAACACAAAGTTTTGCAGAAATGAATGTTGAAAACTATCTTTACATGTATTTGGAAAAATAAAATAATATTGGAATGTTTAAAAAATTAAAAAGAAATATATAATTCAGGCCTGAATTTTCATCGTTTCTGGGGTAAATGCAATGTTATAATATGTATGTGGATCCATCATGTGTTTCCCACTCTCCTGAGCTGTCCTCATGTATGAAAGATTACACACCCAAATTAGGAGAGAGTCAATATTGACTCAATTTCCCCAGATTATAGTCTGATTTTTTTTTCTTCTGGGGGTGTGTCCTTGGCTGCCTCTGCCCACCCCTTCATGTGTTATTTCAGGCTTCAAGCCCTCCTGGACTGAATGAATACAACAAAGATCTATTGCTTTTTTTTTTATTTTTTTTTTTGCATTACTGGAAGTCTGCCTCTTCTGGGAACCATTTCCAAGTACTCAAAGCAATTGCAATGGACTGGGACAATTAATTTTTTCAGGTGGCTGAAGCTTACCTCTGCAAAAGACAAAATAAACATTTAACCATTTGGGATAGACATATTTTAAAAATATATTACAAACTTCCTTCCCTTCTTAAATGGGATTTTTATCATCTCATGTTTTCTCAGTGACATAGGGCCATTTACATCCATGTTTTCCATCTCCCCACTAAGTACCAAGATGTCAGCAGTCACTACCTCTATCACTCACTGCTATACCCTCTCTCACCTTGTATTCTTCACAGATACATACTCTTCCCTTTTTCCTTATAGTTTATTATTTCTAAATGTTCTGTAGGCTCAGCAAGATAACCAGGCTTTCTTACCTATATTTTATATGAGTTTGGCTCTGAAGGAGGACCTGAATGTCTGTGTGCCCACCATTTGGGCATTTGGAGAATCCAGAGGACATTTTTGGTTCTTTCTAGGTCTGGAGTTGTGATCTGGATTGTTGAAGATACCAGAAGTCTCCAAAGAGATGAAATGACCCTCTACATAGTTTCATGCAAAATCTAGATCTATATAAAAGTGTTTAATTCAACACGTATTTGAAAATAGGAGTCTACAGTGGACGGAGCACTGGATTTGGAATCTGAGTTTCAACTTTGCTACCAGTCTCATTCCTCCACAAGCCACAACTAAGACATTCTCTTCTTCCTGAAGGTCATTCAGCCCTGTAATTCACACACCGGGCAGTCTCTTCTCTCCAGAAGTCTATCTTTTCACCTTTTTTGTGTTAACTTCTCCCAACAGAATGTAAGTTCCTTAAGGGCAGGGGCTCTTTTTGTTTTTGTATTTTTATTCTCAGGTTTAGCACAGCACTTGGCACATAATAAATGCTTGTTAACTGATTAACTAATTGACCTCTGTGGCCATGAGGAAGTCTACTCCAGACCTTAATGTTCTCATCTATAAAATGAGAGGATTGGACCAGATGGCCTCTAAAGACTCTACCAACTTTAAATTTATCAACTCATGAAAAAGCTAATTTTAGAAATTCCCTATTCACTCAAGGATAAAATATTAAATCTTTGTTTGGCATTTAAAATATTTTACAATCTGGCTTCAACAGGTCTAACCTCATTATGTATCACTCTCCCTTTCATACTCTACAATTCAGCCAACATGGCCTTCTCTCTGTTCCTCACACACACAAACACCCCCCTCTCCAACTTTCATCTTCATACCTTGCCAGTGGTTGTTCACCATACCAGCTTCTCCATCCCCACTTAAGCCTCATAAAGTCTCTTACTTCCTTCAAGATGAGACTCAAGCCCCCTTTGCTACATGAAGCCTTTTCTGACCATCCCCAATCCCACTGTAAATATCTCTCTCCCAAATATTTTGTATTCTGTATGTTTTAATTCTTCTTCTTGTTTGTCCTTCGTTCTTGAAGACCAATGATACCATGAGGGTGACTGTATTTAAGTGGGGCACAAAACCTTACTCTCTCCTCCAGAACCATCAGAATCCAGTGGCAAGACAAAAGTCAAGATGACTATTGATGGTCCAGTATACAGTAAACTAGAGAGAAAACATCTCCACTGGAACAAACTTGACCTTTGGCAGACCCTAAGATCAACTCATTTTAAATTTGAGGTCAACATATTCTCCATCAAATCACTTGTTATCCTGTCCTTAATATTCATTCTACAAATTAGAAAAAATTTTGAGAAGACTTAGCTGATAAGCTCCTTTGGCTACTTGTAATGTCATCTTAAAGCTTTGTAAAACCCTTATAGATGTGTGTGTCTCATGTTTAGCATATATTGGATTGTTTGCCATCTAGGGGAAGGGGTGAGGGAAGGAAGGAAGAAAAAATTTGGAACACAAAGTTTTGCAAAGGTGAATGTTGAAAATTATCTATGCATATATTTTTAAAATAAAAAGCTTTAATTTAAAAAAAAAAGATGTGTTTATCTTCCATTGTTCCCAGACACCCGGGCTTATGCTAATTAAACTTTCTCTCTTCTGGATTTGCCTCTTGATTTTTCTACTTCTAATCAAACGCACTAAAATGAGAGGAATTACTCTTTAAGAGGATCTTAGGACCTCTGGGGTGAGGAATTTCCCAATATTATTGTTATAGTATATTGTTCATGTTGTAAATGGCTAGAAATGTTTATGTGGTAGCTCACTCTCAATCCACCACAGTGACTATGGTTCACACCATTGCCCTATTGATCATTGTATTGAATCTTAAAATTGGTTAAGAGGTTATCTAGTCCAATCCATATCTAAAGCAGGGATTTTCTCTACAACATCCTTGACAAGAAGCCATCCATCCTCTGGGGCTAAAGATCTCAAAAATGGTATATTCATTTTCTCTCAAGGTAGCCTATTCCACTTTAGGGCAGTTCTAATTAATAATAGAGCAGCTAAGTAGCACAGTGGATAGAGTGCTGGGCCTAGAGTCAGGAAGACTCAAGACTTATTGAAGCCTCAGACACTTAGTAACTTTGGGACTCTGGGCAAGCAATTAAACCCATTGCCTCAGTTTGCTCATCTGTAAAATGAATTGGAGAAGGAAATAGCAAACACTCCAATATCTTTGCCAAGAAAACACCAAATGGGGTCACAAAGAGTTGAACACAATTAAACAACAACAACAATTAACAACAATAACAACAATAATAATAGCTAGGATTTATGTGGCACTTTAAGGTTTGTGAATCCCTTTGAAATTATTATCTCACTTGATCCTCATAACAAACTGGGAGGGAGGTTAACATTCCCATATTACAGATATTAATAGTCCCATATTACAGACGAGGAAACTAAGGCACTCAGAGGTTAAGTAATTTAATGCAGGGTCACTCAGCTGAAAAGTGTCAGAGATGGAATTTGAACTTGAGTCTTGCAGACTCTAGATCCAACATTCTATCCACTGTGCCACTTAGGTGCCTTATTTTTAATTCAGTCTAATTGGTTTTAATATACTATATTCTTAAATTGAGGTGAAATCTGCCTCCTTTTAACTTCCATTTAAACATCCTATTTCTGCATTCTGGATCTAGGCAGAATAAATCTTATCAATCTTCCACTATCATTCGGTTTACAACTTTTATCTAAACGGCATCATAAAACTGCTGAAACTGAGATTATCCTATGTGCTCAGCATTCTCCTGAGCTGATTGTTAAATTCAATGGTCTTTTCTGATTTGTCATCCTTCTTGACTTTTCTATAACATTTCATCATATTGATCACTTCCCCTTTCCATCCACTCCTTTTCCTCCCTGAATTTTCAGCACTTTGTTCTCTCCTGGTTCATCACTAATTTGTTAAGACTTTTCCTTCTCAGTTCCTTGGCATTATAATCTATATCCTGCTCCTTATGCATGAGTTTATTATACAGTATTGTCCTGAGTCATCTTTTCTTGTCTTTGTCAATTCCTATGGATTTAATGATCCCTGTACACATAATTCCTATATCTTTATATCTAAGGGATCATCTCTTTCCTGAGCATTATTCTGTATCATCTGTCAGCTAGAAATCTGGATGTCTTTTAAGGATTTCAAATTCAACATTTGTGAAATGGAATTTGTATTTCTCCCCAAACTCACTTCTCTTGCAAATATTCCTATTTCTGTTGAGTCACTCATATTCCTATGAAGTTAAGAAATTTCTCCATGATGTGGCTGATGTAGCCAATGATATGGCACCCGGTGATGTGCTTTAGGAGAAGCACCAAATGTTGCAGTTCAGTCAAAAGATTATTTAGAAGAGGTTATAAACAAAATGAAGAGATACAAAAAGCACCAGGTAAATTTTAAATAGAATGGGAACACATATAGTTAGCAAGAAAGGAGTTTTAATAATTAATGATGGAAAAGACAGATCTTTAGTGTAACTCACAATTACCCAGTAGAAAAGGAAGTCCCCAAGAGGTTGGGACATGCTTTTGGTTGGCAGGCTAAATCCTGAAAGGGATTTAGCACCCCAAAAGTGTTAGCTATAAAGAAGAAAAGTGGGGTCTGAGAGGGGGCACCAGAAGGCTCAGGGAGATAGGAGAGACCACATGTGGCATGGGGGAGGGATAAAGAGAAAAAACACCATGAGAGAGGGAGTGTCATGGCAGACTGACCCAAAGGAGTACAGCTAAGTACTGCCCATAAGCAGGAAAATTTAGCATCAGTGACATTATTGGGACGCAGCAAGGTGAGGCTGCCCATGACCTGCACAGAGGGTGGACCTCAGGGGCTTGCCATAACTTGGACTTCTGACTAGACAACTTCCACAGAAAGTGGGACCTTGATCCCTATCAGAGCCTTCTCCCTGCCTGCCCCAGGGAACAATTCCACCATGGCTCCTATTTCTCCTAGCTCACCACACTCAGCCACTCAGGATCTCACCTATACTCTCTTATAAGTGACATCCAATCAGTTGCCAAATCTTTGCTATCACAACTGCTGCTAACTGATCCTCCTGCTTCCTCCTAATTAGGAAAGTTCTCTCCTATATCTGACATCTATTGCCTGTTCTCAACCAAGACCATCTTTAAGGTATAAAACTTCCCTGTTCAGACTCCACACTGAGTATGTACTCCCACCGAGACCTTTTCTTCATGAATTAGTTTTTCCTTCCAGGACTGACCTTGACTAGCTATGTGTCTGAATCTGTCTCTCTGTATTGTCATATAGTATATATGGATGTGTGTATATGTGCTTTGTTTTTGCTTGATTGCTTGTAGTAGCTTCCAAAATACCAATTTTCTATATATCCTAGAACCTGAGTTCTTGCTTTAAGCCAAGACTTTTAAAACTGAGAAGTTTTTATATAACCTCAGGTATATATTTATGTACCTATATGTATAGGTACATAAATAAAACATTTACTGATAATAAATCATAATTTCATGACCCCCATATTCAGTTGAGACCCCCTATGGGAACATAACCCATAATTTAAAAAGCTTTACTCTAACCCAAGATATGAAGCCAAATAAAGGACCTTCTCAGTGAATGCTTCAAGTATGGGACCCCGAACAAGTCACATAACCCTGTTTGCCTCCGTTTCCATATTTGTAAAATGAGCCAAAGAAGGAAATGGCAAACCACTGCAGGATCTTTGTCAAGGAAATGGGGGCATGATTGAAAAATAACAAAATTGTTATCAGTCAGTAAGCATTTATTAAGCACTTGCTACATAGCAGGAATTGTGCTAAACTTTGGAGAAATAAAGAAAGGCAAAAATTTATTCAGATCTTAAATGCTCTTACATTTGAATGGGAAAGACAACATGCAAAAAAAAAGTACATTAAAAAAAAAGACTATAAATGGAAGGTAATCTCTGAGAGAAGACATTAGTATTAGATCTTAGGGCAACAATGGCTTCCTGTAGAGAATAACTTTTTTTTTTTTTTTTTTGCTGAGGCAATTGGGGGTAAGTGACTTGCCCAGAAAGCATTAAGTGTCTGAGACCAGATTTGAACTCAGTTTCTCCTGACTTCAGGGCTGGTGCTCTATCCACTGCACCACCTAGCTCCCCAGAAGGTAACTTCTGAATTGGGTCTTGAAGGAAGGCAGGAGGGATAGCATTCCCCAATGATAGCATTGGCTTGGCCCTCATCCTACTAGCTCCTGCCTTTGTGTCTTTCCTCTGCTATATTGCCTTTGGTTCTATTCCTGGAGGGATTGTAACAGACAGGTACTTTGATCTAGAGGTGAGATAGGGATGAAATTAGAGATGTAGTCACATTCCCTTTCCTTCCCTGCCTGCTTTATATCCTGCAGCAACTACTGTTTGAAAAGCTGGTGACAGTTTTCACTTTGAAATTCCTACAGTACTATGAGGTTTCCTGCTTGTCTCCAGATCTAATAGGCTGTTCAGACAGTACTTCATTTGGGATGGGAGGCAAATTGCCACGGTAAAGCTTTCCAAAGTC
Source organism: Myrmecobius fasciatus (assembly GCA_023553655.1). Classification (NCBI taxonomy): domain Eukaryota; kingdom Metazoa; phylum Chordata; class Mammalia; order Dasyuromorphia; family Myrmecobiidae; genus Myrmecobius; species Myrmecobius fasciatus. Next base: position 85,283 of record JAJPUD010006444.1, read on the forward strand.
TACCTTTCTGTAGCCCTTCCTGAAAGGGCTCTGCCCCCACTGTCTACATCCCCAAATGAAATGACACATAAACCAGACGCCATTCTTAATATAACCCTTCCTCTCTTCTTCTTCCCTTTCCCTTCTGGCTCTCCCACTTCCACCCACTGAGAAATCAGGGAACCAACCTTGGACATACCCCTTTTAAAAAAGAATTCACAAGCCCGGGTTGTTGCATGAGTGTATCAGTAAAAGGAATGATATTTCCCAGGGTGGGAGCAGGGACCTCGAGGGGAGGGGAACTAGGAAAGAAAAAGGAGTCATTGATAGAATACCTGAAGAATCCTTCTCTGAAGGATTGGCCCTGCCAAAAATAAAATGAAATTAAGCCACAAACCACCCGAGGGCAGGCATAAAGCTTAGCGGCTTGCAGGCTCAGTTAGAAGCTTGTTTGTTGGTTTAATTTTTAAAATATATCTATTGCATAAAGGCGCATTGGACTTCCAAGTAATTTGCACACCTGTAATTGATATGTCAAAAGCTACAGTCTGTTCTCTCACAATGGGGGCATTGTGCAGCCATATGACGTTTATAGCCGACTTCAGGTTTGAGTTTGTAAGCCTGGCCCCAGAAAAGGCCCAGATCCAGAGTCTTTCATGTTCCCCCAGGTGCTCCTTGTCATGCTTCCAGCAATTAATTCAGTGCTGACCAAATGATGCCCTTTACAAACTGGGCTGAACTTTGGCACCGAGTACTGTTCTCTGGTTTCCAGTTCAGGAGAAAGTGGAGGCTGGGTGATTATAAGCAAAATGTGGCTTTGGAGGAAAACTTCTGACTGGCAATATTTCATCAGGAATTTCTAATATTAAATTCTCTTAAATATTTAAATTTAAATTAAATTGTAAATGAAAAAGAGGAAAAAGTTTCTAATTGACAAGCATTTATTTTCTTTCTTTCTCTCATACTTCTCCTTACCCAACCCGATCCACCTTCCAAAAAAGAGAAAAGAAAAACAAAACCATTGTAACATAATCAAAACATTGACCATGTCCATAAATGTGTTTTATTTTTGAATGGATTAATATTCATCATTTCTCTATCATGAGATCCTTTTTACTATCTATTTAGTATGATATTAGTATTAATTTGTTAATGCTTTTAATACTAATTTGTTAGTATTTATTTAGCATTAAAATTCAAACACCATTCCCAGGATATTTCTAGCACATTGATAATAAACATTTTTGTTTTCATCATTTTTTCACTGGTGTCCCTTTTTATTACCAACTATATTCTACTGAGTCCTTCCAAATTTATCCATGCTGCCAAAGAAACTCATAGTCTTAGGACTTAGAACTGAAAGTGACCTGAGAGATCCCTCTACTCCAGCCCTCTCCTTTTCCCAATGGGAAAACTGAAGCCAATGGGGAAGAAATGTGAATGACCCAAGGTCATGCAGCCAGTTAAGTAGGCAGAGCTGAGTTTCAAATTTGGGCCCTGTGACACCAAGTCTAAATGCTGTTTACATTATGTACCAATCCCACAATCCAATGAGATGAATAATTCAAAAAAGAGGGAGAGGGGAACCTTTTTCTCTTCTGACCAGCTGTTTGCTTTTGTCTTTAACAAATGGCAACAACTCCTATTTAGAACATTTTAACTCAAGGATCCAGAATTTAAATTTAGGTAATCAACCTCCTCAGATTTTTCTTCAATTTTTCAGAAATCTCTTCCTGAAAATACGACCACCCATAAAAAAGTCTCAGTGAATTTGGGTAAAGAGAAATCACTATATCAAGGCAATTACTTGATGGTCTCACTTTTCTCAACTGTATAATGAAAATAGTCAACTGGTATTTATTAAGCACCTACTATGTGCCAGGAACTGTGCAAGGCACTAAGTTATTCAAAGAAAGGCGGGGAAAAATCCAGTTCCTGCTCTCAAGGAGCTCAAAGTCTAATAGGAAAAACAACATGCAAACACAAATAAGCTATATAATAATAATAATAATAGCTAACATTTGTATATAGTAGCCTATCTGCCATATACTATGCTGAATACTAGAAATCTTATCTTATTTTATTCTTACAACATATCTGGGAAGGGTACAAATATTATCTTTATTTTATACTTGAGGAAATTGAGGTTATGTACCTTGCCCAAGGTAACACAACTAGTAAGCATCTAAGATCAGATCTGAATCCAGGTATTCCACAAACAATAGACTCCAGGGATTTTCTCTAGCTGTTCTGCATGCCTGGAATGCTCTATCTCTTCCATCTACTTCACTTTTTTTTTAAGTCCTAACTAAAAACCCATCTTCTACAGGAAGCAACCCCTAAATTCTTTTAATTCCAGTGCTTTTCCTCTGCTAATTATCTAATATTTATCCTGTATATAGCTTTCTTTGTGTGTTGTCTTTCCTATTAGATTGTCAGCTCTTTTACTGTTTTTGTATCTTCAAAGCTGTCTGGCATATAGGAGGTGCTTCATAAATATTGATTGTTTGATCCATTGACTCCAGGCTTAATACTCTAGACACTGTGCCACCTAGCTCCCTCTACAGATAGCATAAATTGGATATAATCATGGAGGGAAGACATTAGTATGAAAGGATATCTCGAAGAAGCTGGTACTTTAGCTGAGACTTGGAAAAAAGCCAGAGAAACCAGAAGGCAGAGATGAAGAGGAAGTATATTCCAGGGACTGGGGACAGTGAAAACTTGCATGGGTTTTCTCACAAAGTTATGGTGAGGAAAACATTCTGCAACCTATCAAGAGTACTATTCGAATTTCATCTATTATGATATTAACAATTTAATTCAAGTTGCTGAGCCCTTACCACGTGTCCAGTGCTCTCTTAGGTATCATAAGGATAAAAAGTGTCATCAAGTAGAGTCTCTGGCTTAAAATGACATTATTTTGGGGGGATACACGATAGCTTCATATAAAAGTAAGATATAAGAGAATTTGAAGTCAAATTTGCAGGACCTAGATCCAGAAATCCTAGCCCTCGTAGTACATTTTTGATGTGGGCAAGGGACAATCTCTTTGGATTTGTTTTCCTGTTGGACTTAGAGAACACTAAAATTTCTTTCAGCTCTATACATTATGACTTTACAAATTACTTGTTTAGTTATTTTTAGTCTATTTCCGTTATATATAGGAAATATACGTATATTTCCTATATATTAGGAAATATAGCAGTGGTTTTGGGGTCCCCTGATCTTGAGGGGCTTCTGTTCTAACAATAAGACGGTAGTCCTAAATCTTCGGGTTTTGGAGTCTGCCTTAGGAAACTTTCACACCCAATCTGACCTATTCCCACCACTCCTTAGTCAGAAGCCAGGCTTCTGGCCTCAGGAAACTCCTACAGATCAAATTTCTGGGACTATAGTAAATAGACCTCAATTCATTGCTGATTGATAATCTTGTCAGTAATAATCTGGTCAATGAGAACCAAATTCCTTCCTATCTATGAGCCATAGAATTAGCATGTCAATGATAAAAACTGGATAAATACCTCTCCTTCTGTTTCTCTGCTGAATTCCCTTGCAATTCAGTCCACTTGTAATGGTGTTTTACAATTATAATACAACTTTGGCTGAGGAGATAACCATCAAGCCTGCAAATTCTTTTGAGACACCAGTCTATGACCCCAAACTTTTGGGGTTCCCCTTCCCAATCTCACCACCTTGACAAAGATATTGGAGTAGTTTGCCATTTCTATCTCCTTCATTTCATAGATAAGGAAAATGAGTCAAACAAGGGTTAAGTGGCTTCCCCAGGGTCACACAATTAGTAAGTGTCAGGCTACATTTGAATTCAGGTTCTCCTGACTCCAGGTTGGCACTCTATATAATGCATGATATAACTATTGGTTCTATTGCCACTTGCAGTCATACTGGGCTCCTTTATGATGCTCTGCCAGGCTTTTTATCACAAATTACCCAGGAAAAACAAATCGACAAAGAAAAGCCAAAGCAAAAGGTCAGGTTTTTTGGAAGTCCTAATCTTTTCCTGGCAGTATGCAATGTTATTTTGCAGTTAAAAGGGTCTCCAGAACATGTTGAAGCAATATGGTAGCCAAGATGACATTATTAATTGGAATGGCCGTCACATTGTAAAGTGATCAAAAAAGAGGGTCATTTTAATCATTAAACTAAACTGCCAGTTTTTCAGACGTTTTAAATGAAGACTTTATATTATGGTAGAAATGTTTCTAAGCTTTAAAAAAAATTTCATGGTTGCAACTAGAATCAATTCTTTTAAGGCTAGGACCAAATGAATTTTTCCAACAAAACTTGTATGCTGCTGTCGGCTGGTTAGACAAGGTCTTCTTCCCTGGAGGAAAAGGGGTTTGGAGGTATCAAGGGGATAAGGAGGGGAGGGCACATGCTGAGAGAGAGAGAGAGAGAGAGAGAGAGAGAGAGAGAGAGAGAGAGAGAACTGACAATACCTAATAAATATTCATGAGTATAGTTCCTCACTCCAATGAAATTCTATTAAATCCTGTATTTAGCCCATTTGAGCCATTTGAGATGGGTGTGTTTATAAGAGATTCTAGCTCTCAGTGCCTACTTTAGCATAAAAGATGAGCCCCTGAGAAGCACAGCCCATTTCATGGTAAGCATACTGTGTTTGGACCCCCATGTGTAAGAATGTTTGTGGCCGCCCTTTCTTGTAGTGGCTAGAAACTGGAAACTGAGTGAATTCCCATCAATTGGAGAGTGGCTGAATAAATTATGGTATATGAATGTTATGGAATATTATTGTTCTATAAGAAACATGGAGAGACTTGCATGAACTGATACTGAGTGAAATGGGCAGAACCAGGAGATATTATACATAGTAACAAGACTATATGATGATCAATTCTGATGGACATGGCTCTTTTTAACAATAAGATGATTTAGGCCAGTTCCAATGGTTTTCTAATGAAGAGGGCCATCCACATCCAGAAAGAGGAATTGAATGTGGATCACAACATAGCATTTTCACTCTTTTGGTTGTTTGCTTGCATTTTATTTTCTTTCTCATTTTTTATTCTTTTTGATCTGATTTTTCTTATGCAGCAAGATAATTGTATAAATATATGTGTGTATATTGGATTTAACATATATTTTTACCATGTTTAACATGTATTAGATTATTTGCCATCTGGGGGAGTGGATGAGGAGAAGGAGGGAAAAATTGAAACACAAGGTTTTTCAAGGATCAATTTTGAAAAATTGTCCTTGCATATGTTTTGAAAATAAAAAGTTTTAGGGGCAGCTAGGTGGTGCAGTGGATAGAGCACCAGCCCTGAAATCAGGAGCACCTGAGTTCAAATCTGGTCTCAGACACTTAACATTCCCTAGCTGTGTGACCCTGGGCAAGTCACTTAACCTCAATTACCTCAGCAACAACAACAACAACAAAAAGAAAAGAAAGAAAATAAAAAGCTTTGGGGCACCTAGGTAGCTCAGTGGATAGAGTACCAGCCCTGAAGTCAGGAGGACCTGAGTTCAAACCTGGACCTCAGCAAAAAAATAAAAAAATAAAATAAAATCTTTAATTAATTAAAAAATTGCTTATTTTCGCCTTTCCTTCCTTCAAAGGTCATACAGAAAGTTAAATAAAACAAAAGGCCTGAAAGTAGTTTAGTTCTGTTTTGATGATTTTAGGAAAAGATGGTGAAAAGAGAGATAAAGTAAGGGTAATGGGAAATGGGACAGGGATAGGGTAATGAGCAAAAGAGAAAAAGGAGGAGAGGGAACTTAACTATCTTACATAATAATGATACATGAGATTATAATTATTCATATATAAGAAGTAAGGGAAAAGAACCTCACTTTTATCTGAATGAACCAAAAAAGATTAGATTCACTTTGTCTCACACATACACACACAGAGCATGATGTAGATACATTAAATTCCATAGGAAAATAGGCTGGAAAGGGGATATAGAATGGGAGTTTAGGTTAAGACCCAAGACAGGTTAAGTAAGGGAATAAAGCAAAACAAAATGTCAGAAGGGGTTTGTGAGGATGGAATTAAGAAGAAAGGAAGAAAGAGCAAAAAAACCTATGCATAGGGAACGAGGGCAAAGGGAAAAATAGAGGGGAAACCTAGCAGAAACAGACAACTTCATTTATAGATTGTCTTCTCTTTTTACTATTTTCTTTTTATTTGTAGATGGTGGGATAGGGGCAAAGAGAGGAAAAAGTACAAGGGGTAAAGGAAATGCACAAGGAATTATCATATCATATCTCTAAAGAAGAAATAGGAAAAGATACATTCCACCCCTTTCTTTGTAGATATGGGAGACTATGTGTTGGTTAGTTTTGGTGAACTTTTAAAAATTCTTTTTTATAAAAGTTGGTTCTCTTTGATATGAGTTGGGATAATGCACTGGGAAATTTAGGTAACAATTTTTTAAAGTATTGATAATTTTTTTTAAGTCTCTAGCTCTGAGGTTCCCCCCCCCAAAATGTCCATGTCAATGGATTGAAAATCTTCAATAAATAAATAAACCCTTACATGTATTTAAAAGTCACCAAGAATGCTTAGTAAATGTCAGTGGGTAAAATGTTGACATTCCAGTGGAATCATTGGGTAACTCTTTCCCAAAGAGAAGCAGAGGTAGCTTCTGTCAAGGAAGAAGTGTTCACTTATGTGGGACATGACTAGGCACTCTAAGTAGGTGCAATTCATTTTCTGTTTGTCTGGTTTTAAAAGATTTGTATAACTTTCTTTCTGGAGAAAAATATATTTATTAGTCTGGTACCTGAATGTCTGTACCACTAACACTGGTGGTTTCCATTATAGAGGGAGACTTTAGCCAGGTTCCTGTACCTTTTACACTGAGATCTCTGGTCCATCTCATCAAACCATGGAAAAGAAGCATTTAATTCATAGGACATAATGCTGTATTGTCTATACTTGGGATTGTTAAGCCACAAACATTACAATATAGGGAGACCTTTTCCACAATTGAAGCCATTGGAGATTTGGCTTTCAATGTCATCTTCAGACCTAAACCAACTTTTCAAGAGCAAAAAAATATGATTACCTGGATCTGTACCAGCTTTGGATGAAAGGTTGGCACCAAGACAAATTGAGAAATATATAAAATTTCCTTTGGACTCCCTTCATAACTCTGTTCAGCAGGGCTCTCCTTTCCAGTCATAACTTCTCTCTCTCTCTCTCTCTCTCTCTCTCTCTCTCTCTCTCTCTCTCTCTCTCTCTCTCTCTCTCTCTCTCTCTCTCTCTCTCTCTCTCTCTCTCTCTCTCTCTGTTTCTGTCTCTCTGTCTCTCTCTCTTTGCCCCACCTCAGTTCCTAGGTTCAATTACCATGAATATAGTGACTCCTAGATCTGCATATCCAACCTCTATCTCTATCCTGAGCTACAAACCGGCATTTGCAATTGTTAGCTGATCACCTATATGGCACTGCAAATTCAACAAATTTAAAACCAAACCCATTATCTTCCCTCTCCCCAAACCCTTCCAAATAAACTACTTTTATTCTGGTTACCCATGTTTGAAGCCGAAGAGAAATGCTCTACTCTTAAGTTTTACCCATTCCATGTCTATAATGTTCTTGTTGATTCTTATCTCCATAGCTTGTCTTGGAAATTCATCAATACATCTAATATGTCACATTTTTTTCTTAATCTCACCATAACCTCCTTAGTTTATACCTGTATCCTTTCTTATCTGGATTATTGCAATAGCCTCCTAATCAAATGTCACAAGTCATTCACTTCCCTAACTCATCTTCAACCCAGATGCCATTGATATTCCTAAAGTATAGCTTTAACCATGTCATTCCTCAGCTTAAAAAAGCAGCATTAACTCTGGATTATCTAGAATAAAATACAAACTCTTCAGCTTTTCAGGTGAATGCCTTCACAATATGACCTATATTTCCAAATTTATTTCTCAACACTTCACTATAAATTCTATTTTTTCAAGTCATTCCTCATAAAAGACATTCCATCTGGGCAGCTAGGTGGTGCAGTGGTTAGAGCACCAGCCCTGAAGTTAGGAGGACCTGAGTTCAAATCTGCCTCAGACACTTAACACTTCCTAGCTGTGTGACCCTGTGCAAGTCACTTAACCCCAATTGCCTCAGCAAAAAAAAAAAAAAAAAGACATTCCATCTCCTCTCTCTCCCCGCCTTTGCATGGGCAGTATCCCTATGCCTAGAATGATCTCTGTCATCATCTTGGCATCTAGTTTCACCACATCCTTCCAAAGATCTTTCTTGATTTTATCAGTTGTTAGCAACCCTCCCCTATATTTGTATTTCTTTATACATAAGGGGGAATGGCTTATTCACCTCCATAGCTATCACAGGAAAGGTCAGGATGTCATCTCAAGAGGAGGAAGTAGAAGTAGCCTGGACTGTAATGAACCACTTGTTAGACTTGTTAATATGTTAATGAAGTATCTGTATTTTAGGTAGCTTGAAGCTCTTTTTTGAATCAGAGAGGAACAATTCCCTAGGTCTTCAGAAGTCAATTTCACAAGTTGCTCTGTTCTCTAAGTTAATTGATTAACACTTCATTACCTTGTGATGATAGCCTAAGTTTTCTGTGAGTGCATCAATGCATACATGTGCATATAGAGATACAAATATGTACACATATAAAACATGTTCAGGGTATACCTATTACATGTGTGTATATAATCCATGTGTATATATACCACACAGATGTATATAATATACATTTGGCATACATGCATTCACATATGTGTATATACAAGCACATACATACATAAAGTGTTCCAAAGGTTTGAGTGCAGTTTTACATATATAATATATATTGCAGTATATAGTATATGGTGCATTATACATATATAATATTTGCTTATTTTTGTACATAGATCTGCATAGAATAATGTAATCTTCCTGAGGGCAGGAACTGATTCTTTTTTTTTTTTTTTTAAATCTTTATATCCTCAATCTAGTATATTCTCTGGCACATAGTAGGAACTTATAAATGCTTGATGGATTGATATGTATTCCTAGAACTATGTATGTACCTTCAGATTTTTTCACATAGTACAAGACTTTTTCAGTGAAAAGGAAAAAAAAAACAAAAAACCACAGCATGACAAGTTATATCAAGGCTATGATTTAAAGTGTTACATCTTCTGAATAACCTAAAATTTTAGAATGTAGGGGTACATGATGATTTTCTAAACAAGAATCAAGAGAAAAAATATTTTCATAAAGAAAAAAAGAAATTTTGAGCAGAACCCCTTCCTCCCCCCACACATATCTCTAAAATCTCTTGTGACTAGCCCTGGAAAATTTTGGCTCCTAGCCTTGATTAAGTTTGGCAGCTAGAGGGCGCAGTAGATAGAGTTCCGGGTCTGTAACCTAGAAGCCTCATCTTCCTGAGTTCAAATCCAGCCTCAGACACTTATTAACTGTATAACCCTGGACAAATTACTTAACCCTATTTACCTCAGTTTCCTCATCTGTAAAATGAGCTAGAGAAAGAAATGGTCAACCACTCCAGTATCTCTGCCAAGAAAACCTGAAATGGGGTCACAGTCAGACATGTGAAATGACTAAACAACAATTTTAATCAAGATTCTCTTTCTTCTTTTTTACCAAAATTTAGATCTTCTCTGTTTCATTTGGATGGAGAATTCCTGTGTATTCTTTACCACTGATTCACTAGGTATTAATGGTTTCATCTCTTACATGATAATAATAATAATAGCTAGCATATGTAACACACCTACTATATGAGGGGTCCCATACTTAGTGATTTACAAATATTATCTAATTTTATCTTCACAACAATCCTGGGAAATAGAAATGATTATTATCCTCATTTTACAGATGAGAAATCTAAGACAAATAGAAGTTGAAGTGACTTGTTTAGTGTCACGTAGCTTGTATGTGTCTGAGGCAAGATTTGGATTCAGCTCATTCACTGTCACATTATTTGTTTCAAACATCACATTGTTTGTATGTTAAGAGAAAACTCTGGAAAACTGTTGTATCAACCCAAAACAATGAATTTCTAATGTAGAGAACTTTAGGGCTCTGGGGTTAGGAGATAACTGGGGGGCACCTTTTTGTGCTCTTAGTTTCAATCTATAGACAAAGTATCCTCTTCATGTAAAGTTGGCTATGCCTGCAGATCATAGAATGAAGCTTGATTTGTGAGGTTCACCTCTGTCAGGTCAACTTAGCCCTTGGGGATGGAGAGAGAGGCATTTGGCTTTGTTGAAGTCTGAAATTTTTTAGGGCAAAAAGCCATTTCTGTCCTGGCATAAATAACTCCATTCCACAAAGACTCCTAGTTCTTTTTTTTTCCTTAAAAAAATTAACAAGTATTTATTTTCTCTGCCTTTTTATTTTCACCACCTCCATTCAAATCAAGTTGGGTTAACAAACATTTATTAAGCAACTTCCACTGAAGGAAAAGAAAAAAGAAGAAACAGTTGATATGCATAATAAACAAAAAAAAATTTAGCACACACACAAAAATCTGTCTCATTCTGTATCTTGAGTTATTATTTCCTTGTCAGAAGAGCATCTTTTCCTACTACCATCCTGAGATGAGTAGTATCTTTCCTCATCAGTCCCCTAAGATTGTGGTTGATCATTGTATTGATCAGAGTTTTTAAAAAAGACTCAAGCTCTGTAAGGACCTTCAGAATCCTGAGCTTTGTCTTGGGCAGAACTGCCCTAGATAGATGTGTCTCTACCCCATTTTTAATGACCTCTGAAGGGAAAAAAAGACGTTGTAATAACTTCTATCAGTAATAATCATTAATAACCCTACTAGGATGTTATAAATTATGAAGTCTCTAAATCCTGTCAACTACAAATGAAGGCATTTCTCAGTAGATCTGGGGAATAGTTGGTCATGAACTACTGTGTAATTTCCATTTATCAACTTGAAGACTTATGAAGAAACCCCTGAGCCTTCTTCAACCTTTGATTTTAGACTCAACTTTTTGATTAAGCACATTGCCTCCAGACAATTGAAATCAACTAAAGGAATTTTGGAAAGGGATTGAATGATACTGGTTGGATTTGAAATCAGGGGATCTTTGTTCAAGCTTTGACTGACTGTATTACTACTTGTGTTACTTTGAGGAAGTTATTTCACCTCTCTAAGCTGACAATTTCCTCAAATGAGGAAATTAGATTAGATGACCTTTAAGGTCCCTCCTTGGTCTAGATTCTATGATCCTGTCTGTGATTTGATGCTTAAATAAGACAAATAATGATATTTATATTTGCATACCCCTGCACAACAACCTTGTGGAGTGAGCATTGCCAGTAACATGCTTATTTGAAATGATGAGGAAATTGAAGCTCAAATGAAAATAAGTAACTTATCCTGAGCTACATAGATTTTAAGTGCTAGAGTCTAAACTTAGCTTCACATTTCTCACTTACAGGTATAGGAAGACAAAGAGATGTTGCCCAGGTCAGAATATAGCACACACACATTTTTAAAATTCCAAATCAAGAGTTATTTGCTGGCAGATAAACATTTTTTTTTTTTAAAAGGCAAGAGTGGGGGAGGGAGAGGCTTCAGCAGTCTTTCCTGATTTGCTTAGTTTTTGTTCTGTCCAATTTCATTTTCATGTGAAAAGAAGAAGGTGGGCTTTGTCACAACTTCCAGATGGCTCCTTTGAGTTTTTCGGGGAAAAAAGTTCCCCAAAGATGTGGTAATATAGGATTATAATCAGAAATGTAATAGGAGTTAAAAGGAATTTCCTAACCTAAAATCATATAGTTGTCTGAGTTTGTGAACTCCAAATAAGCACTAGCCATAGTCAACTAAAAGAAGAGATAATACTGTTTCTTCTTTCACAACATGACTAATATGGAAATATGTTTTACATGATTGCACATATATAACCTATATCAAATTACTTACCATGTCAGGTAGGTGGGAGGGAAAAAGAAAATCTGGAACTTAAAAGTTTTTTTTTTAATGAATGTCAATAATTGTATTTTCATGTAACTGGAAAAAATAAAATACCATTTAGGAAGAAAAAGGAGGCAATCTTAGCTCAGGAGCTCTCTTTAGCATTAGTATTAACTATGATTGACATGTTCCTGTTTGTAACATCATTTCATGAGGTTTACAGGTCATGTTCACTTTTGGCTCTACTCCTTGATCTCTGTACTTCATCATGAGCAGCCTTACCCCTTCAGGGTCAACCTCCTTATGTGGAATTAACTGAGTGAAGACAGTCTCATGGGAATATAGCATTAAACCATATCTTAACTGTGACTTGAGACTTTATAATAACAAATAGGGCTATAACTAAAACAGTTGTAGGCATTTGTCCCCTCCTATGTCCCACCACCTCTTAATTAGCATTTAATAATGCTTTTTAAAGGTGATGATGGCTTTGAATTCTTTTATCTAAAGATATCTGTTTGTATAGCAATTCTCTAAAGAAATTTAAATTAAGAATTTATTATTATTGACTTGTATTCTTTTGTTTCTGGGATAGATTTCCCAGTTTAGGGTGCAAGACTGGACTCTTCCAAACACTGGGAGAAAAGGTCAAGGTGGGGGGTTTCTTTTCTATTTAATCTGATATTTTGCAGTTTATGCTTTGCACTCTCCTTTTACTGGCAAGCACCTTGTGAGATGGGCGATGTCTTTTCTCTAGATCATAATAACCCCCTTTTTGCTTTTTCTTACTCTGAGAGTCTGATTGTTTTTGTGGTTGATATTGTCCCACACATTCCCCCTTCCCATTTTACAGCTTTTTTTCCCTTCAAGTTTTATTTATTTAATATTTTTGCTAGTTATATTTAAAAATATTTTTTACATTTGTTTTTAAAAATTTTGAGTTCTAGGTTCTCTTCCTCGTCCTCACTCCCAATTAAGAAATCACATGTGAAGTTATACAAAACATTTCCATGCCATGTTGTGAAAGAAAACATACATCTCCCACTCTAATAGGAAAAAATAATCCTCAAGAAAAATAAAGTTTAGGGGCAGCTAGGTGGCGCAGTGGATAGAGCACCAGCCCTGAAGTCAGGAAGACCTGAGTTCAAATCTGGTCTCAGACACATAACATTCCCTAGCTGTGTGACCCTGGGCAAGTCACTTAACCTCAATTGCCTCAGCAAAAAGCAAAAATAAATAAATAAATGAATAAATAAAAAATAAAGTTTAAAAAAAAGAGAGCGAGAGAGAGAATGCTTCAGTATGTATGCAGACATAATCAGTTTTTTCTCTGGGTATGGATATAATTTTTAATCATATGTCCTTCAGAATAGTCGTGGATCATTGTACTGCTGAGAATAGCAAAGTCATTTCAGAATAGTTACTTTCTGTACAGTACACTTTACTTTGAATTTATGGAGGATTTTTACATTTTTTTTTCTTTTTTTTTCTTTTTGCTGAGGCAATTGGGGTTAAGTGACTTGCCCAGGGTCACACAGCTAGGAAGTGTCTGAGACCAGATTTGAACTCAGGTCCTCCTGACTTCAGGACTGGTGCTCTAACCACTGGGCAACCTAGCTGCCCCCCAGTTTTTTTTTTCTTAAGAGCATTCTGCTCATTATTTCCCATAAAACAATAATATTCCATCACAAATATACACCACAATTTATTATTTATTGAGCCCTTTCCCAATTGATGTGCTTCCCCTTAATTTCTAGTTCTTTTCCCCTAAGAAGAGAGTTGCTATCATTTTCCTTTTTCTTTTGAATATCTTTTGGTATTTACGCCTAATAGTGGTATTGTTAGGTCAAAAGATATGAATGTATAAAGTTTTGGGCACAGATCATATCTTTTGATCATTTATCAATTGGGACATGGGCTTTTATTTTTTATAAATTTGAGTCATGTCTTTTATGTTTGAGAAATGAGACCTTATCAGAGAAACTTGCTTCAAAATTCTTTTTATCATTATTAATCCTAACTGTATTTCCCCCATGTATTTTCTCTCTCCTTTTATCCTGTCCCTCTTCAAAAGTATTTTGCTACTGATCATTCCCTCCCCCAAAATGCCCTCTTTTTTATTCCCCTTCTCCCGTCCTGTATCTCATTCCTCTCCTATTTTCCTTCAGGGTCAGATAGATTTTTTATACCCATATTGAGTGTGAAAGTTATTTTCTCTTTGAGTCAATTCTGATGAGAGTAAGGTTTACTTATTCATCCTTTCCTCCTCATTTTACATTCTTTATGTACTTGCTTTCTCTCATTAGAATGTAAGCTCCTTGAAGTTAGAGACTGTCTTTATTACATGTATTTATATTCTCTCTTAGTATAGAGCCTGAGAAAAAGAACTTAGTAAATCAATCTCTCTCTCTGTCTCTGTCTCTTCTCTTTGTCTCTTTCTCTCAGTGTCTCTCTGTCTCTGACTCTGTCTCTTTGTCTCTGTCTCTCTTTACTTCTATCTCTCTGTCTCTCTATATATCTGTGTTTTTCTCTGTGTGCATCTCTCTCTCTCACTTATACTAAGCAAGCAGTAAGACAGAAGTATATAGCATAGTTCTGAGTATAATGTAAAGTGCTGAGTGTGATGTTTGATTTCTGTGTTTGCAGCTTTACTCAACAAACTATAGTTGTAGAAAAAGAGCAATAGAAGCAGGAGTGGTCTCCCCCTCCACGCCCCAACCTCAGCCATTCCCATTTTCTCCCTGTTTGGGAACTGATATGCATGGTGAGAACATAGAGCAACCAGAAGAAACTCAATGTTTCTTCTCTCTTGACTATTAAGAAAGGATTAGTTCAAAAACTACCTTTATTAAGCTTTCCAACAATTTCTTCTTTGACAAAGAGATGAATTCCAGAGAAGAAACTATTTTTGCCTGAACAGCTGACAGAATGAGTCAGTCTTCTTCCTATCCAAATATCACTCTCTATTCTTTCATTGATATCATTTTATTCACTCTTTATAAAGAAGACATTTTTGGTAATTACTGTATTACTTTGCAGAACAATTAATGATTCAATGGATAGATTTTGGAAAGGATAGACTTAGTAGAGGGATGGAAAATTCATTTCTCTCTTCCCTCCCCATATCCCTACCTTTGAGAGAGGCTGATGTGCAAGAGGAAGAGAAACTAACACAAACTCTATTTGAATGTCCTAAACACATGAAGATCCATTGAAATCATATACCCCTAGGCAAGTGGAAGATGCTCTAAACAGGAGAAATGGCACTAAAGGTGGCTCAGTGGTCAGACCTAGAGTCAGAAAAACCTGAATTCAAATATGACCTCAGATACTTACTAGCTGTGCAATCCTGGGCAAGTCACTTTGCTTTGTTTACCTCAGTTTATTTATCTGTAAAATGAGCTGGAGAAGGAAATGGCAAAGAGCTCCACAATCTCTGATAAGAAAATTTCAAATGGAGTCACTAATAATCAGACAAGGCTAAAAAAATGACTACATAACAAAACAAACAAGAGAGTCTATAAGAAAAGAATTGTGCTGATAAATTATATATATATACATATATGTATGCATATATACAAATACACACACACTCTCTCTAGATGTAGTAAAGACAAAGTCTAATGGCAAAAGTGAATTTTGTGATAGTTTGGGGCAAATATCCACTAAACCTCCTGCTGCAAGGAAAACATTCCTCAAATTCTTTACATACTTTACCAGTGTGAGAAATCTCCTGCTAGAGCAGGAGCTCAGGCATCCTATATTTCTCCTGCCTGCCATCTCCTTCATTCAGGTTATTGCTAGGATGCCTCTTAAAGGGGAAGGCAACCCCTAAATACTACAAGTGGAGACCAAATTCCTCCTATATTATACATGAGAACTTTTACTATGTGAGAAAGACACATAAGCTATATTTGGAGAAAATAAATTCTGAGTGAAAACAATGAGCCAAAAGGAAATATTGGTTTTGGGGGTAAGCCCCTAGATTGAAATTGGCCCATGTGAGTACAGAGTTTGGGGGTCCTAAGCCAAAGGTCACTTCTTCCTCTTCTAGAAATCCACTCATAATTTTTTTTCTGTTTTACTTGGGCATGGGCTATCTCCAGGCAGAATTCCAGATTATCCTAATGTTGGTCTCTCTTGAGAACCCTGGAAAGAATATGAAAATAGATCTTTGTTAGAGATGGTTGGGCTTATTATTTTTTTTTCTTTTCTTTTCTTTCTTTTCCCAAAGAAGGGGTAGGACAGGGTTTTACAGCTTTCATAGTCTTTGCCTTTTGGCAAAATGTTACAATGACAAACTTTTCTGAGCTGCTGATGACAGAGACCTGACTAAAAGATACCATTTTGACTTTTCTGCTCTATTAAATGGGCTTCCTGATGTAAATTGTTTGGCAACTGCAGTCAGACATAAAAACACTTTTACTTTATCCTATAAGAAATGGAACCAGCAAAAGAAAGATGCATCTAATGTCCTCCATCACTCTTGAGCACCCTGACATTCAGCCTTCAAATAAATAGAAAGGAAAAGCCCACACATCTGCTAGTAGACAAGCAGATCACATTGTCTCATGTTTCCTGAATGTGGGTTGAGGCCCAGGAGAGTGAGAAAATTCTCCAAAATATACCTGCGTCCTGGTCATAAAAGGATCTCTTTATGACAAAGACAGAAGTGCCAGCTCTTTTAACATTTATTTTGTGTACTACTTACTTGGAATGGAGCATCTTGACCTTGCATTATGAGTTAAATTTTCACATGCATGTTTTGAAACTGTATAATAGAATAGTAAGAGAGTAGGCCCAGAAGACTAGACTTCTTAAACTGTGTCTCCACTTACATGAGATTTTTACATAAGTAAACATGGAGATTGCAAAATTATGATTTATTATCAATAAATGTTTGTATTTATAACTATATACCTGGGATTACATAAATTTTTCTCAAGTGAAAAAAGAAAACGTTTAAGAAGCCCCATGTAGGAGACTTTTGAAACCTTTAAATGCCCTAGTGACTTTCTAAAACTAAATTTCAGAACAGTTAGCAATCTATAATCAATTGGTAAAGAGAGTTTCCTCCCTAAATATTCTCTATATTAATGAAATCACAGGTCCAAATGTGTAGGTATTTATATCATATAGACATAGATATGTATGTCTATATAGATATACATATATATCTACCTATCATACATATATGCCATACATCATATATATCTAGCACATGCATTTATACACGTATAAGTAGATAGATAGATAGATAGATAGATAGATAGATAGATAGATAGATACATGAAATAGACAAAGAGACATTTTTGAATTGTGGTGGTGGAGAAGACTTTTGAAAGTCCCTTGGACACCAAAATGATCAAATCAGTCTAAAAGAAATTGATTCAGACTATTTATTGGAAGGACAAGTATTGATGCTAAAACTTAAATTCTTTGGCTCCAAAATGGAAAGACAGGACTCATTGGAAAAGACTCTGGTGAAGGAAAAGATTGAAAGCAAAAGGAAAAGGAAATGGCAGAGGATGAGATAGATAGATGTTGTCATGGAAACAATGAAATAAACTTGAACAGATTCTAGGAGTTAGTGGAGAATGGAAGAGCCTGGGATGTTATGGTCCGTGGGGTCACAAAGAGTTGGATAAAACTGAACAATTAACCAATGGAGAGAAAATAACTTGAAGGTAGGGTGTTTTCTCTGGGTGAGAGGTCCCTTTATGACCAGAAAGATGTAGGTATATTTTATTTTCTTTTTTATTGGAGCCTTTTATTTTCAAAATATATGCAAAGATAATTTTTCAACACTGACCCTTGAAAAACCTTGTATTCCAATTTTCCCCCTATTCTCCCAATTCCCTCCCCTAGATGGCAAGTAATTCAATATATGTTAAACATGGTAAAATATATGTTAAATCCAATATAGACATACATAATTATTCAATTATCTTGCTGAACAAGAAAGACCAAATCAAAAAGGAAAAAAAAATAAGAAAGAAAATAAAATTCAAGCAAACCACAACAAAAAGAGTGAAAATGCTATGTTGTGATCCACCCTTAATTCCCACCGTCCTCTCTCTGGGTGTAAGTGACTCTCATCATCACAAGATTATTGGAACTGGCCTGAATCATCTCATTGTTGAAAAGAGCCACATCCATCAGAATTGATCATCATATAATCTTATTGTTGCCATGTACAATGATCTCCTAGTTCTACTTACTTCACTTAGCATCAGTTCATGTAAGTCTCTCCAGGCTTCTCTGAAATCATCCTTCTGATCATTTCTTACAGAACAATAATATTCTGTAACATTCATATACCATAATTTATTCAGCCATTCTCCATTTGATGGGCATCCACTCAGTTTCCAGTTTTTTGCCACTACAAAAAGGGCTGCCACAAACATTTTTGCATATGTGGGTCCCTTTCCCACCTTTAAGATCTCTTTGGGATACGGACCCAGTAGGAAAACTGCTGGATCAAAGGATATATATAGTTTTATAACCCTTTAAGCATAGTTTCAAATTGCTCTCCAGGATGGTTGAATCAGTTCACAATTCCACCAACAATGTATTAGTGTACCAGTTCTCCCACATCCCCTCCAACATTCATCACTATCTTTTCCTGTCATTTTAGCCAATCTGAGAGGTGTGTAGTGGTACTTCAGAGTTGTCTTAATTTGTATTTCTCTGACCAATAGTGTTTTAGAGCACCTTTTCATATGAGTAGAAATGGTTTCAATTTATTCAACTGAAAATTGTCTCTTCATGTCCTTTGTCCAGTTCTTTGGTCATAAATTCCTTCCTTTTCTACAGATCTATGCGGTAAATTATCATATGCTCTCCTAATTTGTTTATAATAGCATTCTTTATGTCTAGATCATGAACCCATTTTGACCCTATCTTGGTATACAGTGTTAGGTATAGGTCAATGTCTAGTTTTTGCCATACTAGTTTCCAATTTTCCCTGCAGTTTTTGTCAAATAGTGAGTTCTTATCCCAAAAGCTGGGGTCTTTGGGCTTGTCATTGACTATTTTGTCTTGTGAACTTAACCTATTCCACTGATTGACTACTCTATTTCTTAGCCAGTACCAAATGGTTTTGATGACTGATGCTTTATAATATAATTTTAGATCTGGTACAGCTAGGCCATTTGCATTTTTTTCATTAATTTCCTTGAAATTCTTGACCCTTTATTCTTCCAGATGACCTTTGTCATTATTTTTTCTAGATCCATAAAATAATTTTTTGGGGAGTTTGATTGGTATGTCACAATTCAGGTATATTTTAGAGGATTTTCTTCCTCTGGCCCTCAACCCTCACCCAGAAAACATGGAACAATGTGACTTGGTTTTCAACTGGCAGGTGA
Organism: Myrmecobius fasciatus; assembly: GCA_023553655.1. Classification (NCBI taxonomy): domain Eukaryota; kingdom Metazoa; phylum Chordata; class Mammalia; order Dasyuromorphia; family Myrmecobiidae; genus Myrmecobius; species Myrmecobius fasciatus. Next base: position 104,530 of record JAJPUD010006444.1, read on the forward strand.
CCCATTCATAATACATTCATAATATAAGGAGAAAAGCAAAACAGAAATTTTTGATTAAGCAATCATTCATTCCAAAGATATGTGTGAATCCCCAGAATAGCCTCAGTCCTATATTCAAGAGCTCTTCCCTAGGAGGTCCTGTCCTACAAGTCCTATCTGAATCCCCTCCTAATTCCTTGTTGCTGTAGAGGAGAAAACCCATTGATGACATTTATTCTCTCTTCCTTCCTATTTATCTTCATGGTTCTGTAACACACAGTTTGCCAGTTTCTCAATTATGGCCAATAGATCTTGGAAGAGACCTGCAATTCTTTGATGCTAACACCCTTATGTACTTATAATGGCAAAACCATTTTCAAAAATTCTCAATCTTTGCCTTTTCTTATCAGTTTATCAGTGCATTCCCATGAACCATATTTAGACAATTATGTGGACACGGACATCTATATGTACAACACATATATCTTACAGAGCTTTTGTGAAAGAAATGATACCTAGCTATGAAGGATGAGCAGGATCTGAATAGAAAATACAGACTCTTTGATGGGGGTGAGGATTTTCTGGGTAATGGTAAGTTCCTGGAAAGTTCCATATTCCAGGCTTCAAGAGAGAAGCTTCCATCTCCATTTGTTTAGCAGTGTCTCCAGCTGTATTTTCAGACCTGAAGTAGTTAACTAATCCATAAGAAACTTCTGTTTTCTTTATCAAGCAGCCTAATTCCTGGAAACATCTTTAGCACAGAAGTTAGTGCTATTTTTTTTTTCCTTGAACTGTTTGGCTTGGAGAACTTCTCCAAGAGGCCAGTTCCTATGCATAGAAATGAATGGCTGTTTCTGGGTAGAAACTGTTAGGTGGTTTTTCCAATCTTGACATTGGCCCCTGCTTTTGGAGGACTTCTGCCCATGTGCTCAGTCATGGCATACACAAGGAAGTGTTATGTAAGTGACCATTCATCAGGTAGCTGATGCTTTGCAAAGAAGAGAGAAACAATTTTACCTTACTTTCCTCCTTATTCATATAGGACTTAGGCTTGAGGAGAATAAGGAGAAATAATGCTCTTGTCTTTCTTGAGACAACTTAAATTCTGCTCTCCCCAACTTTTGAATGGATTACCTTAACTTAGAACACCTCTCTCACTCTGAATAGTCCTTTTTTTCTTTGAATTCCCTTATCCAATAAGGTAGATCCAATTTAATTCTATATTCAATTTAACCCTAATTCAATAATTGTTTTTTTAGGTTACCTCTTAATAATGAAGAGTTCCTAAAAACAAAAATCCAACTCAATTCACCTTTAAAAACAACCAAAAATGTATTAAGAATTTATTATATATGATGAATATTGAAAGGAATGTGGGAAAACTGGGACACTAATACATTGTTGGTGGAGTTGTGAACTGATTCAGCCATCCTGGAGAGCAATTTGGAACTATGTCCAAAGGGCTATCAAATTGTACATACCCTTTGAATCAGCAGTATTTCTACTGGGTTTGTATCCCAAAGAAATCATAAAAGTGGGAGAGGGACCCACATGTGCAGAAATGTTTGTGTCAGCCCTTTTTGTATGGCAAGAAACTGGAAACTGAATGGATGCCCATCAGTTGGAGAATGGATGAATAAATTATGGTATATGAATGTTATGGAATGTTATTATTCTATAAGAAATGACCAGCAGAATGATTTTAGAGTGGCCTGGAGAGACTTTCATGAACTGATGCTAAGTGAAATGAGCAGAACCAGGAGATCACTATACTCGGCAAGAGCAAAATTGTATGATTATCAGTTCTGTTGGATGTGGCTCTTTTCAATAATGAGATGATTCAGTCCAATTCCAATGGTCTTGTGATGAATAGAGTCATCTATAAACAGAGAGAAGACTATGGGGACTGAATATGGACCACAACACAGTATTTTCACTCTTTTTTGTTGTTTGTTTGCATTTTGTTTTCTTTTGCATTTTTTTCTTTTTTGATTTGATTTTTCTTGTGCAGCATAATATTTGTGGGAATATGTATAGGACAATTACACATGTTTAACATACATTATTACTTGCCATCTGGGGAGGGGATGGGGGAAGGGAGGGAAAGAATTTGGAACACAAGGTTTTGCAAGGGTAAATATTGAAAAGTATTTGACAAAAACTGCTGGGAAAATTGGAAACTAGTATGGCAGAAACTAGACATTGACTCATATCTAACACCAAGATAAGGTCGAAATGGGTTGATGATTAGACATAAAGAGCAATATTATAAGCAAATTAGAAGAACACAGGATAGTTCATCTCTCAGATCTGTGGAAAAGGAAGGAATTTATGACCAAAGAAGAACTGGAGTTCATTATTGAACACAAAATAGATAATTTTGATTATATTAAGTTAAAAAAGTTTTTGTACAAACAAAACTAATGCAGACAAGATTAGAAGTAATAAACTAGGAAAACATTTTTACACTTCAGAGTGTTAATAAAGACCTCATTTCTAAAATATAGAGAATTGACTCAAATTTATAAGAATTGAAGCCATTTTCCAATTGATAAATGGTCAAAAGATAATTCTCAGTTGAAGAAATTGAAACCATTTATAGACATAAGAAAAGGTGCGCTAAATCACTTTGGTGAGAGAAATGCAAATTAAGACCACTCTGAAGTACCACTATACACCTCTCAGATGGGCTAAGATGACAGGAAAAAGATAGTGATGAATGTTGGAGGGGATACAGGAGAACTGGGATACTAATACATTGTTGGTGACACTGTGAATGGATCTAGCCATTCTGGAGAGCAATTTGGAATTAAGCTCAAAAAGTTAATAAACTGTGCATACCCTTTGATCCAGCAGTGTTTCTATTGGGCCTATATCCCAAAGAGATCTTAAAGGAGGGAAAGGGACCCACATGTGCAAAAATGTTTGTGGCAGCCCTTTTTGTAGTGGCGAGAAACTGGAAACTGAGTGGATGCCCATCAATTGGAGAATGGCTGAATAAGTTATAATATATGAATGTTATGGAATGTTATTATTCTATAAGAAATGATCAGAAGAATGAATTTAGAGAGGCTTGGATAGACTTACATGAACTAATACTGTTATATCAGCAGAACCAGGAGATCATTGTGCATGGCAACATCAATATTATAAGACAATGAATTCCAATGAATGTGACTCTTTCCAACAATGAGATGATTGATACCAGTTCCAATGATCTTATGACAAAGACAACTGTATACACCCAGAGAGAGAATTGTGCGAACTGAATGTGGATCACAACATAACATTCTCACTCTTTTTGTTGTTCACTTGCATTTTGTTTTCTTATTCATTTACTTTCTTTTTGATCTGATTTTTCTTGTGCAGTAAAAGAATTGTATAAATATGTTTACACATATTGGATTTAACATGTATAACATATATTGGATTCCTTGCCATCTAGACAAGGGGATGGGGGAGAAAGAGGGGAAAATCTGAAACACAAGGATTTTCAAGAATCAATGTTGAAATATTGTCCATGCATATGTTTCGAAAATAAAAAGCTTTAAAAAGAAAAGAAAGAAAATAAAAAGTTTTAATTAAAAATTATTATATGAAAGGGGCAACTAGGTGGCACAGTGGCTAGCGTGCTAGGATTGTAGTTTGAAAGATTCACCTTTCTGAGTTCGAATCCAGTCTCAGATATTTTGTAACTGTGTGACCCTGGCCAAGTCATTTAACCCTGTTTACCCTAGTTTCCTTATCTGCAAAATGAATTGGAGAACAAAATGGCAACCCAGTCCAGTGTCTTTGTCAAGAAAACCCTCAAAGGTATACACATAATACTATGAGAGGTCAGAAGAGATAGAGATTATTTCCAACTAAGTAAAAGCTTCAGGGAGAAGGTGATTTTGAGTGGTAACTTGAAAGCGGAATAAAATTTCAGCAGGTGAATATGAGAAAAGGAAGACATTCCTGGAATAGAAATAATAGTGAACAAAGATATGTTTAATGAATTGTGAGTGGTACAGATTCTTTTATATATGAAAGAAAAGTAATAAAATAAGATAGGTTGGTGCCAAATTGTGGAGGAAGTTAAAAGCTAGGCTGAGTTTGGATTTGATTTGGTGAGTAAGCTGCTAAAGGTTTTTGAGGAAGGAAGTAACATGATCAGAAATGCACATTAGCAAGATGAATCTGGCAGCTATGTGAAGAATAGATGAAAATGGGAAGGAACAATAAGGTATGGTGATACTTGATGAAAAATGAAGGGGGCCAGCATTGAGATAGTGGACTTGGAAAGGAAAAAAAAGGACTGCATAAGTAGAATCAACAGGACAGATTCTGACCTGCATTAATTTACTTAACTGGAGCTCCCTACACTTTGGAAATTATTGATTTTCTCAAAAAAAGAAAGTATATCGGTATATATTTATAGGTATTCATATGATACATATACATGCATATATATGTATAGATATATATGTATATGTATGTAAAGATATATACTTATTTTATAAAGATATGTTTATGATATATTGATAATATTTTATATTTATGCATTACATATATAATTATGAAGATATGCATTTTATAAAAATAACAATAAGATCTGAACCAAAAAAAGGCTTTTTTGATTACCTTATATAAGCAGAATTTTCAAATAACTTGAACAGCCCATTCAGAATACATTTCTTGCCCACCTAGTATGTATAAAATACCACTAGTGCTAGATGGTTTAAAAAAACAAAACCAAACACTGGTCAATTAACCTCCTTGAGTCTTAGTTTCTTCAAGAAAAATGAGGAAGTTTGACCTTAAAGGTCCCGCTCATCTCTGAATCTAGGATTCTATGATAAGGAGTCAGGAGATCTGAGTTCAAATTCTGATTCTGTTGTAAGTCACTTTTCCAAGATTCTATTTTTTATATATAAAAAATAAGGAAAAATAATATCTATTTTGAGAGAAATATTTTATAGTAACTGTAAATGTGAATATGAATTATAAACTTAAAAAGCAAGATAGTTTTCCTGTCCTTGAAGAATTTGTAGTCTAGTCAGTGAGACTAGAAATATGAATGTGAAAATTCAATAATATGATATATAATGTACTATCTCTTTAAGGTTTGTTGCTAAATTGAGATTTTGCTCAGAAATATAAGAATTATGGTTTATCTGGGTTACACTTCTAGAACAGTTACTGATTGAGAGTTCTGACAAAGCAATGAGAAGCTGTTATAAACTGAGAAGATAAGGACAAAAATCTGTTGCATAATCATGGAACAAACGTAATTTTTCAGCTTATGGTCTAAACTCAGAAATAGAAGGGGCTAGAGGAAGAAGCAAAAAGACAATATTTAAAACCCTATCAATTAAGCTTTAAATTGGAAGTGATAGATTCTACAGTTGCTTTTGGGGACTAAATCTAGTTGGGCAGAGGAACAGATTAGAAACAGAGAATAATAAGAGAGTGACGAGACCAGGAGGTGTCTGAGTCAAGCACAGTGTATATTAACTCAGCTTAACTGTAGAAACATCTATTCATTATAGAAGAACCATTCATTGGGGAGTTTTTATAGGCAATTCCTGAACATTGAAGTTTACAATCCCAGAACTGGCAGTTACCCTAAGCACATAGATTTTCCTCATTCAAGTACCTTGTTGGCATATTTCTGTGTTGCCCATTTTCCTTACATATATTGAGTATATTGGTGGGAAATATGGGTTTATATGTGATTTCTTTATTATTTATGTATTTCCTTTAACATATAAGTACCTGTGCTAGTATTATTATTTCTTTTGCTTTCTTGTTAAGTAAATGTTTACACAGAAGAACTAAAAGTGTAATTATTTAGGACAGAAACACATTGGTGGGGATTCTAGAACTAAAATGGTGAGTAGGGGGGGGCATTTATTTCCTCACAGTAGGATTATCTCTAAGACTCTGAGAGAATTCAAATATAATGATGTGATGATGGATGGTCTTTCTTTGTCAATCTATACTTGCCAGTGTGAGAGCAAGTTGGGGACATTGGAATGAGAGAGCCAGGCCAGAGAATAAGTGTCCACATGCCCATGGGAAAGTTATTACAGTGTGGGAGATTATCTACATAACCTGGTATACAATATAGTCTAAGGGCCAAATAAGTGGTACAGACAAAAATTAGTATAGGAGTAAGAGGGGAAGAGTGGTCAAAGAAGGCTCAATGGAGGAGACAGTACTTAAATTCATTCTTAAAGAATGAGATCAAATATAGTGGGTCCCAAGACTTGTGGTGCAGTTTAAAGCAATTGAAGCTTAAAACTATACCAAGATTTTTGAGAGACCCTGTTTATAGAGTGACTGGGAGATCTGGCCAAAGCAGAGACTGCCCAGGAGGAAAGTAGAAAGGTTGGTTGGAAACAGATTTGGAGGGCCTTGGGAATATGAGGCCTGTTTTTTTTTTTTTTTAAAGATCAAATAATTCCCTAGTGTATGGAAGTTTTAATTTGTCTTACGGGCTATGCCATAAGTAGCCATTCATTATCTGGGGCAATCTGCATGAAACCTATCCTCAAATATACTTTGTATTTAATTATGTGAAGAGGAATATGGGATATAAATAAATATCCATTGAGTGGGGAGATAACTGCCTCTAATATTGGCTTTATAAGGAGAAACTTCCGTGAAAGAACCTTGGGACATTGACTTCCTATATAGGAACATTATTTGGATATTTTGGGGAGAAGAATAGATGCAGACCTCAAACCTGGGACCATAGCTAAGGAGGTGATTGCCAGTAGCAGAGGGCAAGGCAGAGAAAGGTTTACTTGATATTAAGCCATTAGGAGGGGGAAAGTAGGCCTTCTGATAACTTCATGGTTTAGATAATTCTTGCAAATTAAGTGCTAAATTCTGTTGTCTACTTAGCTAAGAAATTAAAAACCTATAAAAATGTAAATTGAATGAAATAAGAAATTACACAAATTTTAAGCCATTATTAATCATTTCTGTATTATCTAAATAAATATTGGTGTCTGAAGAGTTTATATTTAGTTCAAGGCAACATTTTTTTTAAACAAGTCAGAGACTTTTAAGGCCAGATCTTCCTGACTCAATATCTAGCAAATTACTCTTATGCCAAGAAAATAAATCATTCTTTGTTATGCTTATTAAGCTCTGTGAATATGGACTAGTTATTAACCCTCAAGCCTTCAACCACTCCCTAGGACTGATCTATTAAGTCAAAAATTTTATGTTGAAAGGAACTACCAGAGGAGCTGAAATCTTGAATCCTTCTATACTTCTGAGTATTCCATAGGCCCAAACAGCATGAGCAAACAATTCCTTCTATTTCTAGTGAGAACCTCTCAGCAATTCTTTTCTTTTAAAACTTATGAATAACTTTTCTTTTCACATTACCTACATTTTCCAACATACCACTCTCTTACCCTTTCTAGAGAGCCATCCTTTATAATAAAGAAGAAGAAAAAAAAAGTTCAGCAAAATTGATTAATTTATCAAGCAAGTCTGATATTAATAGTTGGTATTCCACACCATAGTCACCCCATCGTTGTCAAAAAGAGAGGGAAAGCCAGGCAATTCCTTTTCAGTGACCATTATTCTCTAGTAAAGAAGGGAGAGGTGAAAACCCTCAAATAATACCAAGGAAAAAGTAGAGCAAGTAAAATCTGATTACATGCATAGGTACAATCCATTTGGGGTTAAGTGATTATAGTTATAACTCACAGGATTTTAATCAGGGATTTTTTAAATGTATGATTGGAGAGAAATAGAGGAAAGTTGAATTTCTACATACTTAGGTTGACTTTTACAGGGAATACCTACCAGATGTGGACCAAGCCATGAAGTCCAAGTGAGTGTGCTATCTTTCCTTTATAACATGGGGTCCCTGGGAGGAGAACTCAATGTCCTTCTGCTACTGATGGGTCACAGTGAACTACACAGTTCATATTTTATTCACCTTTTTATTCAACATATGTTTGTCCAATACCTATATGAAAAGAGCATTGTGCTAGATTGTATGAAAACCAAAGAAAGGCATTATAATAATAAAGTCTACATTATAAGACATGTTCCCTGCTCTCAATGAACAGACAAGACATACCATGATTTCATCCATATGAGGGAATCTCCATTCCCCCCAAACAGGTAGTAATTGCCCATGACTTAGTAAATGAGTCTTAAGCTGTTGCTAGAAGCATATAACATAAGTGACATAACACAAAGACTAATAAATGTCTAAGTATTTGAACCTATGTTATTAGGTGGCCAGATGGTACAGTTGATAAATGCTGGGCCTAGAGTCAGGAAGACATCTTTCTGAATTTGAATATGGCCTCAGACACTTAAGTGACCCTGAGCAAGTCATTTAATTCTGTTTGTCTCAATTCCTCACCTGTAAAATGAGCCAGAGAAGGAAATGGATCTTTGTTGAGAAAATCCTAAATGGGGTCATGTAGAATTGGGCATAATTGAAACAACTCAACAACAAAATCCACTGTGACATTCTGACTCTTAAAACAATATGAGAATTAAATAAATTAAAAAATAAGTTAAATAAGCAACAAATTGGTAAAGGCTGTCACTAGGCAGCACGATTAGCTATTAGATGATTGATATATATGAAATGTGTTATGAATCTGTAGGGGAGAAAGATCATGATGAGTCAGATTCAGAAGGACAAAGAAATAATCAGCTGCTTTGTTCTGCTATCAGTTTGGCCAAAGGTTCAATCTACCAGATACTGAAATGACTAACTCAAAAGTAAATTTCAAAAAACTGGTTACTCAGTCTACCCAATATCAAACAATTCATCAGATTATCTTTCCCAATAAATTAACATTTAATTTTGGCATTGAAATAGAGACTAAGAAGAGTCTAGGCACAGAGTAAGGGATTTGACTTGTTTTACTGCTGGTGCTGGCTTTCTAAATTGCTCTGGAGACCAATTGCCAGACAGTTGACTAGAAAACAAATAAAAACCTCTTGCTTAGAAATGAACTGTTGAATTGATCCAAGTTTACCTAGAAACAGTAAATTTGGATTATATGTGTTTATGTATAAATATATATGTGTTTATATATATGTACATGTGCATGTACATATATATATACATGTACATATAGTTGTATATCTACATATATACCTACATTTATATCATTATGTATCTGGACTTTGCCTATGATGAAGACACTAAAATGGGAGAATGCAGGAATCTGCTTCTGGGGGAAGAAATCCCATCATCCCCTGCCACTTTAGTAAGAGCAGTCTATTCTCTTTGGTGGCTTAGCCAGAAATGGATGGGTCTTTAAAACTGCCAAACTTAGAAGGGGGGGAGCTAGGTAGCAGTGGATAGGACACTAACCCTAGGGTCAAGAGGACCTGATTTCAAGCCTGGTCTTGGACACTTAGCTCTTACTAGCTATGCGACCTTGGGCAAATCACAACCCCAATTGCCTTGCAAAAACAAATAAGAAAATAAATAAAACTACCAGACTGGAATAGCTCCTCTCTTTCCAATTGCATTGAGGGAGTCAAAGTCCTGTTCATTTATATTATGGGTGCCATGAATTAAATTAGGTGAAGACTGAGCTCTTCTTAGCAATAAAATGACCTAAGACAATTCCAAAAAAAAAAAAAAAAAATTAGGTGAAGGGAAGGGCTATCTCCTCCCCATCCCCATACAACATTAGGCACTGTGGTCCTGAGAAATGGATTTGGGATTTTGGTCTGTTTTATTTGTCCTTTTCCATTCTAACTCAGTCAGTAGAGTCCCTGGACTGAGAGCTAGAGCCCTGTAACCTTGGATGCATGATTCCAGGCCAGATATTGCAGCCAGCTCAGCAGGAAAGCCCTGAGCAGTCATGGTGCCTGCTTGTAGCAAGGCCAGAAGTGAATTATACTTGGAACTTGGTGGAATGCTGCTATTTGGAATTGAGTTAAGCTGTGAACCTAATGTACTTCTCCTCCTCAGAGACTGAAATGGAGTTAACCCCCAGGCTTTGAGGGAGTGTTTGTATGTATGTCTTCATTATAGTTTGGAAGTAAATCTTACTTTGTAAAAGCTAATCTGACTTTTAAATATTTAAATGGAACTGAGGTGCAGTGGATCCTCAAAATTGAGGAAAATCATTAGTGGCAATTTGAGCCAATGGCAAAGAGATTAAATGTCCCCCAAACCTCTTTAAAAGTATCTGAGAAAGAGAGGTGGAATATAACATTAATAATTAGCCTTCTTCAGACACTGGGAGCCAGGGTAGCTACCATTACATCTTTATTTATCTCTATTTCTATCTAGATATTACTCTATGATTTCTATCTTTATGTAACCCAGCTAGTAATGGACACACACTCTCTTGAAGAGATTTCACCCCAAGATAGTGTCACCTATTCACTCACTCTGTGAGTTAGTTTACTTACTCTAATCTGCTCTAACACTATTATACAAATGTCACATGGTATCTGTGGCCCAAGCCCCTCACTCTCACAAGAATTCTGGGGTTACATAGACCAGGCCCAGTCTCAAGGTCCCCCAAGAAGTTCAGTTTGTCTCTCTAATTCCCTTATCATCCAGGATTATCTCCAAAAATAAAAAAAAACCTTAAGATATTCCATTATAGGTAAAACAGGATTTCCAACTCTTGCTTGCATAATATAGTCAGATGTGATGATGCAAACCTATAAGCCCTGCTACTAGGGGAGGTGAGGTGGACGGATCCCTTGAGACTGGGAGTTGTGAGCTGAAGTATGCTTAGAGACTTTTTGATGTCCATTCTAAGTTTGGAACCATTATAATGAGCCCTTAGAAAGGGAAAAGAGAGGAAGAGAGGATACCCCAGACTCCCTAAGGAAGATCGAGCTGACTCAGGTCAGAAATGGGGCAGATTAAAGCTTCCACATGCTAGCAGTGAAATTGTCCATGAGTGTTATGAATGGTACTTTTAACATCAGCAATATAGGAGGAGCCAGTTTCAAACACACACACACACATACACACCCCAAAATATAATCACAAGATGTTAATTCTGTATCTTGATCCCCTTTATGATATGTGAAAGTTGTTCTTTAAGAGATCTTTGAAGATTTTAAGCTAGCTATCATGTCTTTTTTAAAGACTATTATCTCCTGGCTGATCTTGGTGATTAAGAATTTTTAAAAGTACCCCAAAATATTGAGTCTCTTATTTTTTTCCAAATAAAAGGGCATCATATTTTGGGAAAGATGCTAATTAGCTGGAGAGTGTTCCGAGGAGGGCAATCAGGAATGAATGAATGAATATTATTATTAAGTACTTATATGTGCTATACTTATATGATGAAGCAAGAGAGTAAAGAGACTCCATTCATTTCATATGTACCTAATACTTATATAGTTTTTCAAGGCATGAAAAACATTTTACATGTATTATGATTTGATGGCATTTGTGAAATAGGCATTATTATTTTTGTTGTTATTTAATTGTTTTTCAGTCATGTAAGATTTTTATGACCCTATTTGGGGTTTTCTTGGCAAAGATACTGGAGTGATTTACCATTTCCTTCTCCAGCTCTTTTTACAGATGAGGAAACTGAGGCAGACAGAATGAAGTGATTTGCCCAGGGTTACACAGCTAATAGATATTTGAGGTGGGATTTTAACTTAGGAAGATGAGTCCAGGCCTAACATTCCTTGCAATGAGCCATCTAGCTAGAATCATGATTTATTATTATTATTATTAAAACTTTTTATTTGCAAAACATATGTATGGGTAATTCTTCAACATTAACCCTTACAAAGCTTTCTGTTACAAATTTTTCCCCCCAACTCCCCACCCCTCCCCTAGATGGCAGGAAATCCACTACATGTTAATTATGTTAAAATACTTGACAAATCGAATGAATATATGTATACATATTTCCACACATCATTTTTGTGCAAGAAAAATGGTATCTACAAGAAAGAAAAATCAGAGAAAGGAAACACAATGCAAGCAAACATCAATAGAGAGCATGAAATGTTATGTTGTGGTCCACATTTCATATCCCTCTCTCTGGGTGTATATGGCTTTCTTCACTGAACAATTGGAACTGGTTTGAAACATCTCTTTGTTGCAGAGCCACGTCCATCAGAGTTGACCATCATATAGTATTGTTGTTGCCGTGTATAATGTTCTCCTGGTTCTGCTCATTTCACTCAGCTTCAGTTCATGCAAGTCTCTCCAGGACTCTCTGAAATTATCCTGCTGGTCGTTTCTCACAGAACAATAATAGAATTATGCTTAATGAGCATCTAAGGTAGGGTATAATTCTTGACCTGCTTGTTTCTAAATTTCATGCTAAGCTGCCTAAGACATAAAGATCACTTGAAGAAATGGATGGGTGTAAAGTAGGGGAAGGATAGTTAACCTAGAGAAGAGAAGTCAGAAGGTTCTGGTGGAAGATCTGCCCCAGAGAAGAGAGAGATTTCTTCTGTATGACCACAGAAGGCAGAATTAAGAGTTCTTAATGGGTTAGAAGTTGCACAAAGGCAAATATAGGTTTGATGTCCAGAAACATTTTGTGGCAATTGTCCAAATTTGCAATTGGGACATCTAGGTGCAGTAGATAGAATGGCACACCTGAGGTCAGAAAAACATCTTTTTGTGTTCAAATTTGGCCTCAGACATTTACTGGCTATATGACCCTGGGCAAGTCACTTAATCTAATATTTTTGCCTAAATTTCCTCATCCGAAAAATGAGCTAGAGAAGGAAGTGACAAACTACTACAGCATATTTGCCAAGAAAACTCTCCAAATGGGATCATGAAGAATTGGACATTCCTGAAAATGATTAAAAAAAAAAAACCCCAAACCAACAAATGTGCAGTAGGCTGCTTCCAAAGACAAAGCTCTATCTGAACGTCTTCAAATAGAGGAGTTCACAATAAGAATTCCTAAAACATGGAGATGAACCAGAGAATTACCAAATGTCAGAGTAAAAAGGGATCTCAGAAGCCACTCAGTCCATCCAACCTGATATTTGGTGATTGTTTCATTGATCTCCATGTTTTAGGACTTGCAAGAGTAACTGAGAAAAAGAATAAAAATTGTGCTCTGGCTCCATAGTTCAATGCTCTGGCATTGAATTGACCTTTCCTTCTTACCCCTTCCCTGCTCCCACCTCATTTTCTTTTTTTCTTTTCTTTTCTTTTTTTTTTTTTTTTTTTTGCTTTTTGCTGAGGCAATTGAGGTTAAGTGATTTCCAAAGGGTAAAATAGCTAGGGAATGTTAAGTGTCTGAGACCACATTTGAACTCAGGTCCTCCTGACTTCAGGAGTGCACTATCCACTGCGCCACCTAGCTGCCCCCCACCTCATTTTCTTAATGTTTGTTTTCACCTACCCTTAAGAAAATGTAACTCCTTATTAGCTTTTCTTTTTACTAAGTTTATCTTCTGTAGTAACAAAATTACTTTATCATTTTATCAATTTATCAATATAATTTAATATTGAAAGCTGTTTTAATGGTTTGAGTTTGTATTTGACTAAAAACCTTCTACTTCCTGTTTTGTCCGATTTTTGTTTCCCAAATTAAGTGCTATTAATATTTGTTTTCTTATTCTTCATCTTGTAGAATCTTGTAGATCTTGTAGAAGGTACTTAATTATCTTGTAGAGGATGTTCATGATGTACCCAAGTTTCTGCCCATATTGTAAAAATTAAGGTGCCATCTAAGAACATGATGGAAGAATCTCAGAGATCAATCCTTTTTCTTTGATTTTCTTATTAAGTTCTCAGTGTGTGCAAGAAGATGAAAAAGAACAAGAAAGGAAGAAGTTAAGATGAAAATAAGTTCAAAATGGGGAAGAAAAGGCAAGTAGGGCACCAGCTGTAGGTTGTCCCAAGGCTCTCTTCATGTACCTCTTCTCTTCTCTAATCATATAAATACATTTATACTAACATCTGCTTTTACCTTTTTTTGTATTTCCAAAGTTTAGCACAGTACCAGACCTATAGTTACAGATGCTTAATAAATATTTGCTGACTAGATTTGATTATGTTTCCTCTCTTGAATGTAGATGCCTCAGTAGTGAGACTATGACCATTGTGGGATAGATGTGTTCAGTTTTAGAGGCAAAATATATACTTTGCTTAATGATCGCATGAGTTCCTATGAATTGTCATTATCTCTTTAAAAATATTATATTTAAAAATTTTTATTTCCCCCAGTTATATGTAAAAAATACTTTTATTATACATGTACATTTTAAAAATATATTTCTTTATGAATCATATTAGAAGGAAAAATCAGAACAAAAGGGGAAAACCACAAGGGAAAAAAAAACAAAAGAAAAAGAAAAAAATGAACATAGCATGTGCTGATTTATATTCAGTATTGTATCCTTATTAATAACTGGCTCTAATCTTTCTCCTGACTCAATTCTCACTTCTGCAATTTTTGGACATCTCAAACTAGATATCCCATTATATTTCAAAATCAAATGTCCGAAGGTAAGTTTATTATCTTTCCCCCCATATCTTCCTTCCTCCTAACTTTCTTATTACTGTCCAGGGCAGATAGCAACCTTCAAATTACATAGGCTCATAACCTACATGTCATCCATGACTCTTCATTTCTCTACCCTCCATTTCATATGTAATCAGTTGCTAAATCCTAATAATTCTATCTGCAAAATATGTACCTCCCCCCCCACTTTGGAAAGGCACTAAATATTAGAAGAAAAAAATCTATATGGTTTTTATAATTGGCTTTGAAAGCCTGTCTTTCTTCTTCCTACTTTTCCAGTATTTTTATACCTTAGCCCCCTCCATGCATTCTACAATCTAGTAATGCTGGTCAAGAAACCTTGCTATTAGATTATGTGAGAGGCTTGGCTCTTCTTAGCAATGTGATGATTCAAGACTATTACAATAGACTTGGGATGGATAATGTCATTTGCATCCAAGGAAAGAACTAGGGAGACCAAATGTTGATTGAAGTATAATATTTTCACCTTTGTTTGCTTTTTCTTTCTCATGGTTTTTTTCCTTTTGGCTTGATTTTTCTGGCACAGCATGACAAATATGGATTTAAAAGGATTATACATGTTTAACCTATATCAGATTGCTTGCTGTCTTGGAGAAGGTGGAGAGAAGAAAGGGAGAGAAAAATTTGGAATACAAATTCTTACAAAAATAAATGTCGAAAACTACATTTATGTGTTTGGAAAATAAAATACTTTTGGAGTGGAGAAGAATTCTTGTTATTCTTCGCAAAAGACACATTTCTCAACTTTAAATTTTTATAGAATGTCCCTGATGTCTAGAATTCTCTCTTCATCACTACTTCTTAGCTTTTCTGGCTTTCATCAAGTCTCAGCTAAAATCTCATATGCTTCAACAAGCCTTTCCCAATCCCTCTCATTGTTAGTGCTTTCTTTTTGAGATCATCTCCATTTTATCTTATGCATGTATATGTGCATGTGCGTGTGAATATGTGTGTGTGTATTATCTGTACATAATTGTTGGCATATAGTCTCCCTCTTTAGATTATGATCTCCTTAAGAGTATTTTCACCTTTTTTTTTGGGGGGGGGAGGATATCCCTAAAGCTTAGCCTAGTAATTGGCACATTGGTTGTAGATGCTTCATAAATATTTGTTGACATGACTTCATGGTGTTTTCTTTCCTAAGTATAGGTGACTCAATATAAGCCTGACAACTTCCTGAGACAGATGTGTTCAATCTTAGAGGCCACTTTCTGGGGTCAAGGATTTATTTTCTTTTTCTCTCTGTATCCCTATTCCCTAGTACAGTGCCTGGTGCAGAGTTAATGCATAATAAATGTTTGTTGAACTTAAGTAGTATGATTAGAACTTTTTCCTGTGGATGGGGGGGGAACTTCCTTTTTTTCTTAATAATTAGGTACTTTTTGATGGCAGTGGTAAGGCAAAATGGGTTTGTGATTAATTGAGGGCTGATTTTTGTGGGTTGGGATGAGGTGAGGGGTTACTTCCAAGGAAAATCTCCAATGTTGTGCACTCTCTCTCTTTAGCAGAATTGCCATGCTGAGTAAGTCATAGCAAAGTGGGCCAAGGCCTGAATTTGATGAACAGACTTACAAAAGTCTCAAGTGAAACTGATAATTGTCTTAAATTTGCCTAGCTGGAGACCTTGGATTAGAACCAGCAATGTAAACACAGCTAAATCAGCAGTGATCTGTCTTGGGAAGTGTATTTTAATCTTATCTTCCTTATTTGTTCAGCAATTTTTGGTTCCCACAGCTGGGGTGTCATTAATGCCTATAAAAATCTAAGCATACTGTCTCTTTTAGCAATTTATATTTATTACCTTTGCTGGTGGAGACAGCACCTTGGGTTCTACAAGGAGGGCTTTGGGATATAGACCTGAAATTTAGGAGAATCCACATAAGCCAACTAATATAATCTCTCATTTTGCAGAGGGAGGTTGCATGAGTTGCTCAAGTTTATGCAAATAGCAAATCCAGGTTGTCTCCCATGCTTGGAATTCTCTCCTTCCTCATCTCAATCTTCTGGTTTCCTTCAAGCCTCAGTTAAAATCTCATCTTCTGAATTTATGAATTTTATGAAATGAAAAATGGATAATTTTGAGTATATTAAATTTAAAAGTTTTTGTACAAACAAAATCAATCAAAACAAGAATACAGAAAATTGAGAAAAAATTTTTTACATCCAAGGATTCTGATATAAGCCTCATTTCTAAAACATATAGAGAATTGACTCAAATGTATAAGAATATAAGGTATTCTCCAATTGACAAATGGTCAAAGAATACAAAAAGACAATTTTCAGATGAAGAAATTAAAATCATTTCTAGTCATATAAAAAATACTCTAAATCACTATTGGTCAGAGAAATGCAAATTAAGACAACTCTTGAGGTACAACTACATATCTTTCAGATTGGCTAAGATGACAGGAAAAGATAATGATGAATGTTAAAGGGGATGTGGAAAAATTGGGACACTAATACATTGTTGGTGGAGTTGTAAACTGATCCAACCATTTTGAAGATCAATTTGGAACTATACCCAAAGGATCAAACTGTGCATAACTGGATCTATATCCCAAAGAGATTATGAAAAAGGGGAAAGGATCCACATATGCAGAAATGTTTGTAGCATCCCTTTTTTGTAAAGGCAAGGAACTGGGAACTGAGTGGATGCCCAACAGTTGGGAAAAGCTGATTAAGTTATGGTATATGAATGTTATGGAATATTATTGTCCTTTAAGAAACAATCAGTAGGATGATTTCAGAAAGACCTGGAAAGACTTACATGAACTGATGCTAAGTCAAGTGATTAGAACCAAGAGAACATTATACATAGCAACAACAAGATTATGTGATAATCAATTCTGATGAATGTGGCTTTTTTTTTAAACAATGATGTGATTTAGGCCAGTTCCAAAAGACTTGTGATGGAAAGAACTTTCTGCACTCAGAAAGAGGACTGTGTGGACTGAATGTGGATCATGACATAGCATTTTCTGTTATGGGCATTCTAGACTCCCCCCACTGGGGTGACAAAATATACCATGCCCTTTAGAGCCCCCACACCAGGATGACAAAATATACTATATGCTTTTCAGAGCCCCCACACTGGGGTGAATTAAAATATCTTTGGAGGATCTCAGGACCAGCCCAAGTCCTTGACCTTAGTGGAGGATGAGTCAAGACTCACATGGATGGTAAAAGATAGTCTGTTTATTCAAGGCATTTGAATGCCTTATATACCCTATAATCATAGAGAACTGCACATGCACCAAATTATTAGGGACAGGTGTTTCCTACTTCACTATAACTTTGTTTCAAGTAAGCACAGGTGGTCACCCTCCCCCACCCCCGTCTTCTCAGGAAGGTTGAGAGCCCTTAGGGAAAATGGGGAGTTGAACCAGACATTGTCAGCAGGTTCCCTCTGGGCTAAAGGGTTTTATACCTCACCTAGAGTTCCCTCACTATCTGTGACCCTCTACAATTATCATCTTTTTTGTTGTTGTTTGCTTGCTTTTTTCTTTTTCATTTTTTCCTTTTTTGATCTGATTTTTCTTGTGCAGCATGATAAATGTGGAAATATGCATAGAAGAATTGCACATGTTTAACATACATTGGATTACTTACTGTCTAGGGAAAGGAGTGGGGGGAAGAGAGGGAGAAAAATCTGGAGCACAAGATTTTGAAGGGTGAATGTTGGAAACTATCTTTGCATGCATTTTGAAAATGAAAAGCTATTATTTAAAAAAAATAAAATCTCATCTTTTGCAAGATGCCTTTTTGAATTCCCTTCCCCCCTTAATGTCAGTGCTCTCTGAGATTTTCTCTAGTTTACCTTGCATGTCCATTATTTCTACATAATTGTTTACAGATTTGCATATCCCTCAATTGATGGTAAGGCCTTGAAAGCATGGATTGTTTTTACCTTTTTTTTTTCTTTTTGATTTCTCCAGAGTAGAAACAGAATTTAAACCTGGTTCCTCTAACTCCAGAATCAGAGCTCCTTCCATTTTACTATGACAGTCAATAATAAAAAGTAGGGTGCTTTAGAGTATCACCAATGTAAGAGCAATTTGAAATATACTAAAAGGTCAAATGATAACCACTGCTACCAATTCATTTCTTCATTTTCATCATGAAAGTCTTTGGCATGGTAGGTATGAATAGGCTGCAAAAAGATTACCAACAAGAAATTAATGACATAGAAGTACTTGAAAGAATGTCATCAAAGAAATGTTGTGATCTACACAGTCAAGGGGTATAGTGTAAGCAATGAAGCAGAAGTAGAGGTTTTTCTGGAACTCCCTTGCTTTCTCCATAATCTAGTGAGTGCTGGCAATTTGGTCTCTAATTCCTCTGCTTCTTTGAAAACCAGCCTGCTCTATTTACATATTGCTGAAGTCTAGCTCATAGAATCTTAACCATAATCATGCTGGTATATGAAATAATCACAATTAGCAAGCACTTAATAAATATCTTTCACTGATCTGATTAAAAGGTCTAGAGCTCGGGTGGGGAACTGGATCCAGCCCGTAGGCTGCATAAAGCTTGCTAAATCATTTTCTAAAGCAACTGCAGGTGATGATGAGCTTAAAGCTAAGTACAACAACCTCCCACTGCTTGAGTACTGTAAGCTAATAATTTTGTATGGCCCATGAATGATGTTATAAATATCCAAATGGCCTTTGGCAGAAAATAGATTTCCCACTTTTGGTCTGGAGAAAGATCTCTGGTATATTTGGTAAACCCATTAGGGAGAGCTTATGGGAAGAATTGCACAGAAAAAAAGATTTGAATAATTAACAATCTACATATTTGGATGAAGTAATCAGAGGGATGGTATCATCAAAATCATCTGCAGAAGTATTAAAACAAACAAGACAATACAGAAGCACAAATTAGCTTATCTAATTAATTGGTAGCCATTGCCACTTTGTAGAGAGTAAGTTTCTATCTCTAGAAGTAGATACAACTAAGCTTTGATATGTAAGAGGTCAGAAAGGATGAGGAATAGACATTTAGGTTTCCTTATAAAGCGAGAGCACAGCATAAGAATGGAGGAAAAGGAGTAAAAAGATAAGTTACATCCTATTTATTCAGTATATATTTTATAGATAAAGCCAGAGACTCAAAGTCTATTTACACAAGACTGTTTTAATTGGTGGAGATTTTTTATTCAATGCTTTGCAGAGTTGTCCAAAGCTTAAACGAAAAGATATTCTTGGTTATTCTGAATTCTAGCTTTGAGAGAGAACACACATTCTCCCTGAAGAGAATGTTTGTTTTAGTTGTTTTAGTCATGTCTGACAGTTCATGACCCCATTTGGATTTCTTTCTTTCTTTTTCTTTCTTTCTTTCTTTCCTTTTTTGGCAGACACTGAAATGGTCTGCCATTGCCTTCTCCAGGCCATTTATAGTTGAAGAAATTGAAGCAAACAGGGTTAAGTGACTTGTCCAGGGTCATAGCTAATAAGTATCTGAGGTCATATTTGAACTTGGGTCTTCTTGATTCCAGACCTGGAACTCTATCCACTGCACCACCTAGCTGGTGCCTATCTGAGGAGAGCAGAATGGCCAGTCTCTGGCACCAATTTTTTGTATTTCTTTGGAGAAAGGTGGGTGGAGAAGACTAGAGATATCTATTCATCGTGTCTCCTTCCTTGCAAGCCACATCTAGACAGAACCAGATGGACACACATCATCTACATGGTGAACAAAGTACATACATACATGTGTTTATGTATACACATGTATACATATTGTCTTCCCCATATAAGTTAAGCTCTTTAAGAGTAGGAATTATCTCATTTTCAATTTTCCCAGCTCCTAATACAATACCTGCCTGGGTGGTACATGGAAAGAATGCTGGGGCTGGATCAGGAAGACCTGAGTTAAAAAAATGACCTCAGATATTTACTAGTTGTATGACTCTGCAATTTACTTAACCTATTTAATAATAGAACCTTCTAGGACTGGTTGTAAGAATCAAATGAGATAATAATGTTAAAGTTCTTAACATAGTTGCCCAGCAGCACATATCTATATAAATGTTAGTTGTTTAAATTAATGCTGGTTGATTGATCCTATAACATAGAAGACAAACTTTATTTGCCTATTTTTGTCTAGGGTCCCACCATATCAAAGATTTATTTATGAGCCATTTATACTTTTCTTTTTATTTTGTGATCAGGAAAATGCTGCTAAGTCATTCAGGGCTCCAAGAGGAGAAACAGAGCATCTCCCTCTGTTTCTATCCCCAACTGTTGGTTAGAGTGAAGACTACTTTCCTGTCAATGAGTAACTTGCTTGGTCTGATGATACACGGGGTTCCAAACAATTCTAAAAGTACAGTGTGGAATATGCATGCTGGCAGCAGGGATGAGAGCCAGAGAATAACTGAGTTGAGGTCTTGATATCAGTAAGGAGAGACTAACAGGACTCTAGAGCAACTGAGGAAAAGGATGAATAGCCATCATCTTCCTGCAAGAGAAGAAAAGACTGAAGAAGAAAGACAGAAGGAAGCACGAGGCTACTGAACCAGTTATTTAGATATACTTTGATCTTTTTCTAGATTGTCTTTATTTTATTTCTTTTCTATGCTCAGGCTCCCCTTTGTTGCTCCTTCCCTTCCACTCCCATTAAGCTCCCCAAATCTTCTATTTCCATTACTTTACTTTTCTTCTTAGTCCTCAGAGTTCAAGAATTCCACTCGTTCTCCACTGGAAAATAATTATATTTTCCTAAATCTGTTCAGTACTGGGTACCCTGCAACAACAAACTGAGAATCCCTAACAGAGTATGGAACTTTTGATTAAAAAGTACAGTAATTCTTTCCATGTTTCAGAAGTAAGGGGTGCAACACTCCAATGATCTGGAAAATATGAATAAAATTTTTGACCCTTCCTTTGCAACTAGAGAAGTCTGATTTTTTTTTGCTTTTTTTAAAATGGGGTATTTACAGTACCTTATTATAAAAATTGGATTAATATTATCAAATAATTACACATATTTATGGATTTCTAGAGTTTGTAAATTTTTTCTGTATCATCTGCATCTTTTGCAAAATTTCCAAAAGTTTCCATTTAATTTTTATACTGACCAACGGAATATTTTTTTAAATACATGTAAAGATAGTTTTCAACATTTACTTTTACAAAACATTGTGTATCAATTTTTTCTCCTTCTCTCCTCCTATTCCACTCCTCAAGACAGCAAGCAATCTAATAGAGGATAAAACATGCAATTCTCCTAAGCATTTTTCCATATTTATCATTCTACACAATCAGACCAAAGGGGAAAAAACTATGAGAAAGAAAAAAATATGCAAACAACATTAACAATAGGTGAAAATACTATTTTTTGACCCACATTCAGTCTTCATAGTTCTCTTTTTAGAAGCAGATAGCACTTTCCATCCCTAGATCTATTGGAACTTCCTTGAATCACTGTATTGTTGAAAAGAGTCAAGCCTATCACAGTTGATCATCACATAATCTTGTTACTATAAGTGTTCTCTTGGCTTTGCTCACTTCACTTAGCCTCAGTTCATATAGGCCTTTCCAAGCTTTTCTGAAATCAGCCTGCTTATCATTTCTTATAGAACAATAATATTCTGTTTACATTAATATACCATAACTTATTCAAATATTCTTCAATTGATGGGCATCCACTTAATTTCTAGTTCCTTGCCACTACAAAAAGGACTGCTATAAATATTTTTGCACATGTGGTAACCCACAAAACACTGAAGCCATGATGGAGAAAGTTGCAATGTGGAATGGATAAAACATAGATGAAAACAAATAGGACATATAGATTTTTTTTTTAATTTTTTATTTTATTTGCATAACATGTGTGGGTAATTCTTCAACAATAACCCTTACATAGCTTTCTGTTACAAATTTTTCCCCCCAACTCCCCACCCCTCCCCTAGATGGCAGGATATCCACTACATGTTAATTATGTTAAAATATTGGCAAATCGAATATATGTATACATATTTCCAAACTTATCATTGGTGTGCAAGAAAAATCTTATCTACACAAACGATATATCAGATAAAGGAAACACAATGTAAGCAAACATCAATCAAGGAGTATGAGAATGTTATGTTGTGGTCCACATTTCGCATCCCTCTCTCTGGGTGTATATGGCTTTCTTCAGTGAACAATTGGAGGTGGTTTGAAACATTTCATTGTTGAGGAGAGCCATGTCCATCAGACTTGATCGTCATATAGTACTGTTGTTGCCGTGTATAATGATCTCCTGGTTCTGCTCATTTCACTCAGCATCAGTTCATGTAAGTCTCTCCAGGCCTCTCTGAAATCATCTTGCTGGTCATTTCTTACAGAACAATAATATTCCATAACATTCATATACCATAATTTATTCAGCCATTCTCCAATTGAAGGGCATCCATTCAATTTCCAGTTTCTAGCCACTACAAAAAGGGCTGCAACAAACATTCTTGCACATGTGGGGCCTTTTCCTTCCTTGACATATAGATTTTTTAAAAGTAAGTTTAAAATCTACTTTCATTATTACTTCATTTTGCCATTGGAGAACTTATTTTTTGTCCCTTAGGCTTCCCTTTCCTTATCTGCAAAATGGGTATGATCTATTCTCATTTGTGTGTGCGTGTATGTTTTTTAAGAGTGTTATTTGAGCAATTCAATTTGTTCATTGTTTTGCATGTCTTAATGGAAAGAATGAGGAGACTTGAACTCGTGTCCTGTTTTTGTCACTTTTTAGTCTATATGAAATTGGACAAATTACTCATTTTCTCTGAGCCTGTTTCCTCATTTGTAAAATAGGGATATGAGGGAACAGAGAGCTGTCGATAGAGTCAGAAGACCTGGGTTCAAGTTTTGCTCTATTACCCTGAGTAAGTGACTTAATGTCACAGTGTCCCAGACCTACTCCATCCAAAGAAGGATTTTCAATCCATGGAGTTCCTTACTCCTACTATTCACATAGGCCTAGACTTTTCCCCAAGTCCAAACAGGAATAATAATATTTCTACTACTTACTTTAGCATTTTTGGAAGGAAAGCACTTATAAATTGATAAGAACAGCTAGACCTAACTGTCATGACTCATAGCATTATTGTGAAGACTGGGCTTTTATAACAATAATAGCTGGCATTTACACAGAAGAAATTCATACAGGAGGCAAAAGAATCTTAAAGGCATTCAGGTGTTGGTTTTAAAGATCTCTCAAAGAGGGGAAGATTCCAAATGAAAGGAAAAGATCACAAATGTCATTCTGTCAAAAGCAACTTTAAAAAAAGCTTTTTCATTTATATAAAATCTTTCTGAGAATTATATACTTATATATGTACATATATATATGTTGAAAATATCCTGGATGAAATCATGAGGAGAGATCATGTAGAGTTTTAAAATAATTCTACAACAGACCATATCTTTATAGTCAATCACAGGTTGAGAAAGATAGAGAATGTCAAAATGGGTATGATCTATTCTCATTTGTGTGTGTGTGTATGTTACACATAACATACACATTTTTGATTTCTATTATTTGTTGATTTAAAAAAGTATTTGATTTAGTAGAATAAACTGTGGTCATAAATGTTACCCTCAATCAAGATGTGATTCACTCATTTTTAAAAAGTCTGACAGATGTGACCACAAAGACAATTTTCTTCAAAAATCTAAGCTTTCTACCAGATGTACTTCTTGGACTGGACTTACAATCCAAGATCATGTCCTTAGGAAATCTCATCACTAGGAAATTCATTATTATTATTATTAAAATTCTTTATCATTATTATTATGGAAGGAGGGAAGAAAGGAGCAAAAGAAAGATGGAGGAAGGGAGGCAGGGAGGAAGGAAAGAATGAAGGAAGGAAGAAAAGAAGGGAAGGAGAGAGAGAAAGAAATGAACAGAAGGCAAACAAGAAGAAATCATAGAGAAGCAAGTCAACTTTGAAAGTTCATGTTGAATTGATTATATGTTTTAAAAGAAAAGCAAGCTACATAATAACAATTCACAGTTTCATATACAACACCCTCCTATTCTACAATGTATATAAAATGTCGACTTTATTTAATACTTGTCAAATTAAGAATTTTAAAAACTCCACAAACTCAGAAGAGGGTCCATATTTCACAGAATTTAAGTTCCAGATAGATAATATCATTGGAGTACTGTAACAGTAGCAGGGTACAACGATGAAGAAACAGATGGAACTCCTCAAGTGACCTGTGTTTGACCTTGGTAAGTATCTTGAAGTCATAGGATCTGAAGGTCACTGGGTAGTGTGGGAAAGCTTGCAAAGTCTCTAAAGTCAACTCAGAGAATAAACAAGAAACCTCTATCCAGTTCTCTCTCTAATGGCTCCCTGAAAAAGGGAGAATGTAGCATGTGACAAGGCTTCTACTAGAAGGACAGACTCAGGGCACCTGTCCAGTCTTGAGGGAATCAGAGAACAAATTGGACATGGCAAGTTGCTGCAGAAAATGAAATTTTTTTTTTCATGGAACCTAAAGAAAAGTAACCGAAAGAGAAAACAGATTCCAGCTATTTCTAAAACACCTTCTTTTCCTGAGCTTAGGGTACAAAGTGAGTGTACCACCTTGGTTGCCCAGATTTGAAGGCAGGAGCACAAGAAAAGTCATCTGAAAAACAGAAAAAATGAGTAGATTTGCTTCTCTCATAAAGACAAAATTGGAAATGGAGAATTACAGAAGCCTGATGCAAAAAC